>JFGX01000270.1:0-36752 GCA_000729855.1 Epichloe aotearoae | reverse complement strand
GAAGAAGAAGAAGAAGAAGAAGAAGAAGAAGAAGAATAGCAAGGCAAAATCTGGCAACGCCGAGTCGGAAGACGAGGACGAGATTGACAAGGCGATCAAGCAACTCAAACTACGGACGAACTCTACCACCGGAGGCCAATTCCCCGGCCAAGATGACCAGCATGATCCTTTGGGCCCACGGAAGCGAATGGAGGAGCTTTTATCGATCAACACCTACCATCTCCGGGCTATAAACGAGATGCGAAACCTGTTCGGCCGAGAAGTCATAGAGTCGGCCAATGTGGAGGAGCAACAGGAGCAAGGAAACAGGCGCCGCCAAAGAATGCCGCAGCAGGTCGATCTGGAAACGTTTCTTCGAGAACCCCCGCGCGCCAAGAAGCTGCCTCAAGTTTCACTTCGGCGCAACGTCTTTATTCAGGGGAGAGAGCATTGGCCGCGCCAATCGGCCGGTGGCTTGACCATGTCGGAGATTGGAAAGTCTTCGGATGGTTTGTCGACAGAGTATGCATATGTGCATGACAAGGATTACGATGCGATGCAGGCCTTCTTCTTTGCCTGTGTGCAAATCGGAGATCCGATGCGCATTGTACATTTGTTGAAGCGTGTCCGTAAGTATTTTATCTTGGCTCCATGCGCTGCTCTGCTGTAACCCAATGACTCTGGCAACTCTGGCCAAGATGCAAGAAATTGACTTGATGTTGGTAAACCATAGCATATCATGTCTCGACACTGCTGCAGGTGAGCAGCGTCGCAAAGCAGGACCAGAACATGGCTCTCGCAGCGGAACTATGCGAACGAGCGCTCTTCACCTTTGGAAGGGTAACAACGTCTGCATTTCGACAAGACATTGAACGTGGCCGCGCTCGGCTCGACTTTCGACGACCGGAGAACCGCCAGTTCTGGCTCGCGGGCTACCACTACCTACGAAGCCTGATCCGGAAGGGAACTTATCGGACGGCGCTTGAATGGGCCAAGCTCTTGTACGCGCTTGACCCCAGCGACCCTTATGCAATGAGACACTACCTTCACCTGTTGGCTCTGCGAGCATACGAACCCACGTGGTTGATGGACTTCATCGAGCAGATGGACCAGCTCGGCGGCGGCCACCCGGGTGACATTTACCTGAGACAGAGCCTGGTCTTGGCCAAGCTGCAGGCCAACGATGCGGAGGGTGCCCGAGAGCTCCTGAAGACGGGTGTGCAGACGGTTCCCTGGCTGTACTGCGCCCTGTTCCAAGAGTTGAACCTCGACGCTCCGCCCTCAATCTGGGGAGCCCACCCAGCCACGGACACGAGATCCTTCTGGGTCAAGCTGTACGTGCACCAAACCAAGGATCTCTGGAACACGGCACAAGCCACGACACTGCTGCAGCAAGTGACGCGGAGCCAGGAGGGAAAAGTTGACCCATCGCGCCTCCCAGCCGATGATGCCGCCGTTGATCTTGGATCCGCTCGACTGGCGTACCTGGAAGGCCAAACAGGCCTGCTTGCCGTCGCGCCGCGACATCTCCTCGACAGCCAGCCCAACTATGAGTTCGATCCGCTGCCGCCGCCCGAGCACGACAACATCTTCACCGGCGAGGGCACCCGTCTGCCATGGCGGGAGAGGCGGCAGCAGTCGCAGGGTCAGACGGACGAACTGATGGCCCGCATGCAGAACCTGCTGCCGGGTCCTCGAGGGGATGATGCACGCGCCGGGTGGGCAGGCGGGGCGCAGGGGGGACAAGCGGGACAAGCGGGACTAGTAGGATTCATGAACAACTTTGGCGGAGGAGGTGACGACGACGACGACGACGAGACAAGGGCTTTGAGAGCAGCGGATGACGAAGAGCTGCAGCGGGACATTGAGGCTCATATGAATTGGGGGAACGAGCCTGGCGTCCTGCGCACGCTGATGCAGATGCTCGGTGTGGGGAGGGGGACAAATGACGGGGAGGAAGACGATGAGGAAGACGATTAGGGAGAAGACGATGTGCCGCCCGGGGCATGGCCCGAGGAACAATGATGGAAGAAAGGTGCATGTGTTAGACAAGAAACATGAAGAAGACGAATTGCAGGACACGAATGCTCATAATCTTGCAAAAAAGGACGTCAACTTCACATGCATTGACCGAAGAAAGCGTTCAAGAAGCCCCCTGCGGATAATGCCCCAATAATCCGTGCATGCCGTCCACTCTTCACCGATGACACAAGTCGGCAATGTGCATTGCGGAGGTACAGCCCCAGTTATCACAACCGCAGGAGACGGACATGGCAGCCACGACGAGAGAACAGAAGGCGAACAAGAAGAGAAAAAGAACAACATGCAAGCCACGCAGCGTCGCGAAGCAGCGTCGCACTCTATAACGTCGCGAAAAGCTAGCTAATTGGCGGTGGGGAGAAACAGAGCGTGTAAGCGATGCAACACCGTACAGCACAGTGCCGTGGGGGAAAAAAAAAAAAAAAAACCCCATGTAGGTTCTTCTGGAACTACTTTATCGTGGCTGCGTGTGAGATTGCAGATTGGACGGGAATTCATCGCGATCCACGGTTTTGCGCTGATCGGCCACTGGACGGCTCATTGATGTGTGTTTGGTGGATTCCGCCGAGTACGTCCGTATGTACACTACAGGAACAACAACCACAACAACAAGAGGGCTGCGAGCGAGAGCCGAGATACATGCAAGTTCTGATAATGCTACTCCGTAAGGGAACTCGGGCCATAACGCGGCAGGGCGAGGGTCGGGCCCAAGGGTCGAATTCGGACACGAGACCCGACGAACGAGGGGCGACCCATGAGACCCATGAGTGGCCGTCAGGGATCATGGATGGGGTCCGAATCTAAAAGATTTCTTCTTCTTCCTTTCTCCTCTTCTTGTCACTGGCTTAGCCTGGGTTTGACAGCGGGTGCTGGGCTGGGATCCCGGCCTGGACGGACTATAACTGTCAGACATTATAGAAGTAACGGGGCAGGTTGCACGCCGCGAGGGTTTTTTGGGAGAAAAAGACGACGTTACAGCGTGGCATTTGCCGTCTTTTGTGCTCTGTGTACTCCGTGATCCGTGCGATATCACGAAGAACCGCGCTGGGTGTAAGCCAAACTGGACCTCGCGCGACCTTTTCCCCTTTCCCCCGTTCTCCAATTCAGGTCAATGGAGGAGCTGGGCATGGAAAACCCAACAATCATCAAGCATACCGTGCATGTCATCTCGTTTGCGGAGCAGTTTTAAGGAAGGAGAAAAAAAAAACAAGGAAAAGTGGATTTCTCAGTTGAACGCGTGCACATCTTCGTCTGAGGCGCGGGGCTGCGTCGTGGATGAAGTGCCGAATTTGTGTTAAACTCCGGGGTGCGTTGGACTCATTTAATGTACTCCGTAATCCGTAGGTAGGGTACAGAGTAATCCGTAGTCGACGGCTTAATATTAGCAGGTTGGAGTTATTCTGTCCCCAACCATTATGCTAACAGGTGTTAGGCTTGCATCATCCATTGGCATCTGATGTGCGTCAACCCATTGTCAAGCACACGTGAAAACGGTCGGGTCAGGGCAGTGTAGAAGGAAACTTTTAAAGCGGCATGAGGGATCGGCATGCGTGCGGAGTCTGTCTTGTCGAACCAACAGGCATTTCGAGAGGTGCTTTCAACGTGGACTGGGTAATACACGTAATTACGGCCGAGTCGAACCTTCTGCAAACGCGAGTGGGCGGGGCATTCTCAAATGTGAGTTGACTTGTGTGGAAGGCGGATGGTTTGTTGGAGGAGAATTTGGGCCAACAACATAACATGTCTGGGGTGGGGTCATTGGCATGACAAGGGCTTCTCTCCGCGCAGGCAGGTTCGACGGGGATTGCCCCTTCCAGCCACATACAGAAGACGCCTGCCCTGCTTTCGTGGCCAACAAATGTGTGGGCTGCTCCCTTTCCCAAGGTTGTCCTGACTCGTGACTCATCATCAGCGACGTGCAACATGTGGTGCAATCCGTATATGTATTTTCTTCTTCGTATCAAGTACGGATTACATGAATGAAATTGCTCTTGTTCCACGTCTGGCTCCAGAGACAGATGCAGCACACCCAGCAAGAGCTGCATCATACATACGGACTAGTGGAGGAAAGCTTGTTTGCTGATCAGTGATCCGCGGCGTGCATGGCGCTGGTTCATTGTCACTGATCTTCTGAGAAGATCGATCGGCCTCCTTCCCTGGTTCTCTTCTTGGCGGCCCCAGCATCGAGTTGATGACGATGAGACGCCCTCGACGCGTGCGAGGCTGGGCGCTAATACATGACATGTATGCGGCGGCGGGGTTCGACCCGTCATTCATCCAACCGCATGTCAGCCAGGTGGGGTGTGTGCGGGTGTGTGTGTGAGTGTGTATGTACGACCTGGGTATGGAAGTGCTCCGTATGGAGTACAGTGCATAATAATAATAGGTGCGCGTCTTCTAGGATGGCATTCCCTCCCAAGAGTCCCGGGGGTGGTGCCGGTTTCACCGGTAGCTACGGATCCGTACAGCAGCCACCAGACTCTGCCAGAACGAGTATTTGTACGGAGTACGGATCACGGATCACATAATCCGTAATCCGCACACCCAGTCGGTTGCTGAAGCGTCTGATTCTCCCACCGTCTGGTCTCACGCAACCGGAAGCAGGGATGGACCACCGCCTCGGCCGAATCGGCTGGGGCGTGTCGCCGACGGTCAAGCGCACAATACACAATAACTAATTAATTCATCTCCCAGATGCGAGACGACCCAATACATAAATACATAATACCAACAACGGCAGACTGGTGCCGAACAAGCCGCCCTGGGAGAAAGGGCTTGCACACTCAATGTAATAAAAGGAAAAGAAAGAAAAAGGCACTGTACGAATTACCTTCTCACTGTAAATAATTCCACCGTGTCTGGTCAGTGGTAGGTGATTAATCGTGACAGATGCTTGCCAATCGTGCAGCGTGAGACTGAGCATGGCAGTCCCTCCACTTCACCTGCCATCAAGCTCAATTTTCCACGATGCTTTGTGAGCCTATCGTGTCCTTTCATCATCATTATCATCATCATCATCGCCGCCGACGTCTTTGAGCAAGCCGCGAGTTACCGCAGCCCATCCCCACCCGCAGCTCCGCCCAGCCATGGTGAGGCCAGCCTGAGACAGGTAAGGATTGGTGGTGATGAGGTGGATGGGATGGATGTTGGGGGCAAAATGAACATGGAGAAAAACAAGGCGCAGCCCCCCTCATCCAGCGCCTGAAGTTTAGCCTACTATACGGAGTACAGAGTGATCCGCAGAGAAAAACTCAACTCCCCGCCCCGTCCCGTGTTGGTGATGGCCCATTATTGATGGGTGATGGGATGGGTGATGGGATGGGTGATGGATGGGTGATGATGGATGGGTGATGGGTCGTCGACGAACTTGTGCGGCCTTGCACCTTCCTCGCTGCCGTGTGTGTGGTAACATGTAGGTTTTGTCGTCGAGGCTTTGCCCTGGAACCTGGGTTCTGCCCTCGCTTTTTGTCGGCTGCTGCTGCCAAGATTGTTTCTATCACAATCCATCCGTACATACGGACTACATGCATTGTTGGCTGCGTGCGTTCCACGAATCTGGGTCCTCGCGATCTCTCGGCCGACGGGGGGCAGGCCCGACAATTCCCAATTCCCAATTGCCAATTGCCAACTCCCAATCTCCCAATCTCGAGTGCTCTTCTGTATTACGTCCGTACGTACATTGTTGTAGGGTACATGTACTCCGTAATTACTGTCTGCTCCCCGTCCGTAATCCGCACGTCGCATGCATTCCGTCGGGGCCTGTCGAGCACCAGGCCTCTCTTCCCTGTCTCTGCACTGCACACAACGACCATAACGACTCCGTCGGCCGACCCACCCTCTCCTCAGCTTGCTTGTTGGGCCGCCCGTCTTTCACTCTCGCTACCTTTTTATTATCCCGTACAACGACCGGCGAGCCAGCCCCAGCCCAGTCCACACACTTGCCTACCGAACTACCGACCTACCGACCTACCGACCTACCGACCTACCGACCTACCGACCTACCTACTCACACTCTACCAGACGACAGACTACACAGGCATTCGATACTCGATACCCCGTTTCCGACCTTGACCTTCACCTTGACCTTCACCTTGACCTTCACCTTGACCGCCGTCGTGTCGTGTCGTGTCGTGTCGTGTCGTGTCGTTTCGTTCGTTTCGTTTCGTTTCGTTCGTTTCGTTTCGTTTCGTTCGACCACTTGCCGGGCCCCATCTTTGCAGCAGCGCATCCCCTCGAGCATGGCATAGGATCCATCAGCTGTAGCTCAGAAGACAAGAGCACACGTCGATGCGATAGTCGTCTTTGACGCTGCAAGAGCGGCAAAACACCATAGACAAGCAGCGACTTGTGTGATAGCAACGCAGCCGACCGAGGGCGTCACCCCGCCGGGTGTCTCTCCAACTTCCTCGCCCGGCAATCCTGAATCCTGACTCATAAAAGCCGGCCATCGTCGTACCGGTCGAGCGACGCTTTTTGCGCCCGACTCTTTTGCGGAAGTGCCTTTCTCTGGGTGACCATGACCAGTGCCTTGACGACTCGTCCCCCGACTTCGACTTGGTCCATCCATCTTGAATTGAATGACCTCCCAGCTCAGAACCTGACCTGCGCCCAGGTCATTGTTGATCAGTCTGTCGTATGCAAGCCAAGCCAATTTTTTTTTTTGCGAGAACACGAGAGACATGTCGACCGCCATGCGTGGGTTTCCACTGCCTGCAGATGCTGCGGCGGCCGCGACAGCAGCAGCAGCAGCAGCAGCAGCAACCACCAACACCCACAAATCTTCATCGACTGGCTCGGCCTCGAGCTCCCTTGAGAACAATGGGGCGCATATGCGAACACCACCCCAGCAGCATGCCGTCCATACCTCTCCTCTTGGAATCCCCCGTCAGCCGCCAGTCCTGACTCAACAGCAGCAACACCACCTGCAACAACAACAGCACCAGCACCAGCAGCAACTACAACAACAGCATCATCATCATCTACAGCAACAGCAGCAACAGCACCAGCACCAGCAGCACCAGCAGCACCAGCAGCACCAGCAGCACCAGCAGCACCAGCAGCACCAGCAGCACCAGCAGCACCAGCAGCACCAGCAGCACCAGCAGCACCAGCAGCACCAGCAGCACCAGCAGCACCAGCAGCACCAGCAGCACCAAAACTCATTGCAGGTGCAGCAGAGGAGTGTCAAGCGCCCAAGACCCGTCAAGTCTTGCACCGAGTGCCGAAAAAGAAAACTGAAATGCGATCGTCTCTTGCCATGCTCCCAATGCCAGAAGTCAAGTCGCATATGCAAATATGCCGCCGATCATGATCCGGCAAATCTTTCAGATGCTTCCGATACGGAACCCGTCGATACGAACAGACCAAGTAAACGTAGCTGCCCACCAGGCACGTCCAACTCAAGCAATATACCGAATAGCGACACCGCGGCGACACCGACCAAGAACGGCGGATCGCCAGGCTTGCCTGTCCTGGAGGAGTTGACCTTGCGGCTGGACAGGCTGGAAAGACATATGCAAGGCCGCAGCCCTGCCCCCACCGACACGAGCGGAGGCAGGATATTATACGCCGCCGATGGCACTGTAAGAGGGCTGTCCGTCAAGCGGGGTGGCATGATTACGCGCTTCTTTGGCCAGCATAGTCCTCGGGTGATGCTGAACGTGGTATGCAACCCTGGGCGACACACCAGACCATGACATTTTGAGGAAATCAATCCACTGACCAGCTTCCCCTTTCCTCCCAGTTCCCCGAAGCCCGAGCATTTCTGACTGGGCAGTACCAGAGGAACGCCATTGATGAAATGCTGCGCAGTTTTGGTCTGCTGCATAAGAACCGCCAAGATGAGCTGCATCTGGCGATGAAGCCGATTACCGTATTTGTCGATTCCATGATGCCAGTGCAAAAGCGCATGACGGATATTCTTCCCAAGAAGGAGATATGCGATCGTCTTGTCACAATGTATTTTGACACATCAGAGACGATTTACAGGATCCTGCACGGCAGGACATTCTATGACGCATACAACATGTACTGGGACGGAAAACTACAGCCGGAATCTTTTCTTCCTCAATTGCTCTGTGTCTTATCCATAGCCTCTCGATTCGAGACCAAGTCGAGAGGAATGGGACACGAGCGCAGCGACGGCGTTCATATCCCGACAGCGTGCGCCCTGATCCAGAGTTGGTTGGACAGCCTCAAAGGAAAGCAGCTGGTGGACATCAGCACGGTTCAGGTCCAGATCTTGCTGATACATGCATCGAGAATGATCACGCCTCGACTGCAGGATTCCTGGAACAAGCTGGGCTATGTGCTTAGGCTGGCAATGAGCATGGGTATGCACCGAGACCCTTCAGAGTTTGAGCCCCGGATTCCAGTCTTTTGGGGCGAGATGCGCCGAAGGTTATGGTTTACAATGGCCGACATGGACTTGCACATGTCGATAGCCTGCAACATGCCGTCCCTGCTCCGCGACGGCGACTTCACTTGCAAGCCACCCCGCAACCTCAACGACTCGGAAATCTTCCTCAACATGCACGAACTTCCCCCGACAAGACCGATCGACCAGATGACGGACAATCAGATGCAAGTGTACGCGGCCATCACGCTTGCTGCCCGCATGCGAGTCGCGCCACTCGTCAATCGGATCGACTCTCTCCGCGATTACTCCGAGGTTCTGGATGTGGGAACGAAGCTGGAGAGGTTTCTCGACGACATCAACTACATATACCCACGCCAGGGCTCGTATAGCGCGTCTCAGAAGAGCAAGCAGTGGAGAAGCCGAGTCATTCTGGACATGCACGTGCGGCGGCCGCTCCTAGCCCTCTATCGACCTCTGGCGCTTGGGGCTGCCGACGTACCCGCGGAAATTTCACGATCGTTCTTGAAGTCTTCGGTGGTGATACTGAAATATCTCGACGAACTAGACCCATCACTGACACAGTTTCACGAGGTGGCTGAAATGTACCACCAGATTCTGAAGCCTGACATAATCTACTCGTCACTGAGCATCTGCTACTATATCCAAGCTGCCGTGCGGCAGAACTCGGAATCGCTGTTGCTCAGTCATTCGGGAGGGTCGCACATGACGACGGAAACGCCCGATGAACTATCACTCTACTCTGGCGAAAGCGTGGTGCCGTGGTCACCACTGCGGCTGATTTCCACAGTACAGGAGAGTCTGGACTTGCTCATCAAATTCATGAGTGGAAGCGACACCAAGGATATTCTATGCCTGGCGACTGTGCTGGAGAGCGTCAAGACTCCGGAACCCAAGATTCAAGACATGACTCGGAATCTGTTTGCCGTCTTGGACGCGTGCCTCCGATCGTCGGGCATGACAAAGGACAAGCTCCGCGCAGTTTCGATGGATCACCAGTATGCGCCGGACGCCTATATGCACGGGCAACCATCCTACGGCTACTCCAATAGCATGGTATCAGGCGGATCTGGGACGAGCTTGGCAGGTTGGACCTTGTGGGAGGGCTGGGACTAATTCCTCGGGGGATGAGGAGGAGTTTTAACGAATTGGGGAGCAAAGAATTCGGATGATATGATTCTTGTTGGCAATTACGAGGGCGTTCTTCTTCTTTCTTCTTCTTCTTTCTTCTCGTGCATTTATCACGTCAGTGTATACTGACTGCCTTTGGGCTTGGCCACTGACTGCAGCTTTTTGATATCTTGGTGAAACTATACCCCGACAGCAAAATGGTGGCTGGCGGTGATGGCTGGTGCGTGGTTGGCGGTTTGATTTACAGGAAATGCGCCGGGGGGGGGTTCAAGAATGGGCGTAATAGACAAGCCCTTTGTGTCCCGTTCATTGGCACGAGCACGAGCACGAGCACGAGTGCCTTTTTGGAAAATTGATGAGATGGAACGTGATGACTGCTAGATTGGGGCCAGCCTGGTCCATGGCTCTCTCGTTCTCTCCCAATCAGGATGCTCACTCGATGGCACGCACCGTCGGGCAGTGAGCGAGCACATGTGTACATGCGGCATGGAGAAGAGAAGGTGGACGTTCGTTGGGCCGCGTCGGAGGGAGAAAGAGGGTGAAGGGGCGGTTCGTTTTTTCCCTAGAGATTCGGGTCTCGGCTCCGTGGGTGGAGACGCCCAGGGAACAAGACGAGAGAAGCGCACGTGCGCGGTCGGCTCTGACTGCCGGGAAAGGGGCAAGGCAAGTCAACAGCAAGTTCATGAGATTGGGCCGCGGATATCCTGTGTCTCCATTCACTGCAACTGATCAATCAGGGTTGGCTGCTGGCGTACTTCTTGGGCTGTGTTTCCATGGCGTCGGCAAGCTTCCCCCCCGCCTTTGGAGAAAGACCTCGGTACGGACTTGTTTCGAGTCAAACTTCCCGCGGCCCCACATATCGAACGCCCCCCCCCCCACGCCAAGGGTCCGAGAATCCGATGACATAAGATCAAGGAGCCGCGCCCTCCCATTTTGGGAATTCTTCCAACGGGTTTCTCATGCCGTTTTGTCGTGTTGTGATTCGACTTGACTTGGACTTGACTTGACTTGGACTTGACTTGACTTGGACTTGACTTGACTTGGACTTGACTTGACTTGGACTTGACTTGACTTGGACTTGACTTGACTTGGACTTGACTTGACTTGGACTTGACTTGACTTGGACTTGACTTGACTTGGACTTGACTTGACTTGGACTTGACTTGACTTGGACTTGACTTGACTTGGACTTGACTTGACTTGGACTTGACTTGACTCCCCCTTCTTCACTTCCCTCCACACAAAAACACATCCGCCAACATGCCCGCCAAGAAGCAAAAGTCGCCCGTCTACGTCCTGGGCGTGGGCATGACCAAGTTCATCAAGCCGCGCGGCCTGGTCGACTACACGGAGCTCGGGTTCGAGGCCGGCGTCAAGGCGCTGCTCGACGCGCAGATCAACTACGACGACGTCGAGCAGGGCATCGCGTGCTACTGCTACGGCGACAGCACCTGCGGCCAGCGCGTCTTCTACCAGTTCGGCATGACCAAGATCCCCGTCTACAACGTCAACAACAACTGCTCCACGGGCAGCACGGGCCTGGCCATGGGCCGCACCTTTGTCGCGAGCGGCGCCGCCGACTGCGTCATGGTGGTGGGTTTCGAGAAGATGATGGCCGGCAGCCTGCAGAGCTTCTGGAACGACCGCGAGAACCCCTTGGGCACCACGGTCAACATGATGGTCGAGACGAGGGGCTTCGAGCCGGCCCCCGGCGCCGCCCAGATGTTCGGCAACGCCGGCCGCGAGTACAAGGAGAGGTACGGCGCCGAGGACGCCGACTTTGCCGAGATTGCGCGCGTCAACCACGCCCACTCGCCCAACAACCCCTACTCGCAGTTCCAGCAGGTCTACTCGCTCGAGCAGATCATGGGGGCGCCCAAGGTCTTCGAGCCCCTGACCAAGCTGCAGTGCTGCCCTACCTCGGACGGCGGCGCCGCCGCCATCCTCGTCTCCCAGGCCTTCCTGGACGCCCGGCCTCACCTCCGGGAGCACGCCGTCGAGATGGCGGGCCAGTGCCTCGCCACGGACGCGCCCAGCCTCTTCTCCCGCAGCTCCATCGACCTGATGGGCTACGAGATGACGCAGCACGCCGTCGCGACGGCCATGGGCGAGGCCGCCATCACCCCCGACGACGTCAAGGTCGTCGAGCTGCACGACTGCTTCAGCGCAAACGAAATGGTGGCCCTCGACGCCCTCGGCCTCTGCGAGAAGGGCAAGGCCCACGAGCTGGTCCGCCGCGGCGACATCACCTACGGCGGCAAGTACCTGGTCAACCCGTCGGGCGGCCTCATCTCCAAGGGCCACCCCCTCGGCGCCACGGGCATCGCCCAGTGCGCCGAGCTCGTCTGGCACCTCAGGGGATGGGCCAACAACCGCGAGGTCCCCGACACGAGGTACTGCCTGCAGCACAACCTCGGTCTCGGCGGCGCCGTCGTCGTCATCGTCTACAAGCGCGCCGACGGCAAGGTCGCCCCCAAGATGGACGACGCCACCGTCGGCAGGAAGAACGGCCTGGGATACAACCCCGCCACCGAGGCCAAGGGCTTCACCAAGGAGCAGGCCACGTCTGTGCGAAGCAAGAAGTACGCCAGCGACTGGGCTTTGGCCGACACCCAGGAGAAGGTCCTCTCTTCTCAACTCTGAGGCAAGCGTGTGTGTGGGGAGGGGGTGACGTTGAATGAATCAGAATGAGGGGTACGGGATTTTATATGAATACGTGCAGGAATGAAGAGGGGTTTCGTCGGGCTACGAAGACTTGTATTGATGGATCAAAGGAGGTTCAACGGGTGGAAGGGAGAATGGTAATGTACTATTACTAGCCCGCGTAATTGTCAGTGCGAAAATTCCGCGGGAGCCAAGGGATATTATGGCAGCTGGCAGCTTTCATTAATCCCTCGATGAATTTACAGCGGGGTTTCCGTGATGCCAAAGCAATTGATGTGGGGTGGAAGCATTGAGGCAATTCTCCATTCTCCTTTGTTCTTTGTCCTTTAAACGAAAAAGCCTGGGATGACGCCGGATGGTTGGAGCGGGAGAGGCAAGTGGCTGCGGGCGGGCCGTACCGAGGATGCAAAGGACGGAAAGGGTTTATTTTTTTTTTTTTTCAATTGTAATCCGTACAAACGGGGACAATGGGGACACTGAAACTGGAACCGAAACCGAAACCGGAGGCCTTGTTGTAATCGAGCACGACGACGATTTGTTCGGAGAAAATGTGAGACTTGTTAGCGCCGTTTGTTCGCCCGTTCGCCGCTCCACCTACTCACTCCCGTGCTCCAGTCAGTCATCAAGTCGACTGACTAATGATTTTTGTGCTTCCTCGACCCGTCGTCCGCTGTTAAAACTCGCGGTGCCGCCTCCTGCTCCATCTGTCGACTCTCCATCTGACAACTCTCCATCTGACACCCGCCTCCAACGTCCCTCGTATTTCGTGTCTCCAACAGAGAGGAATACAACAGGATACAACAAACAAACAAAACCAAAACCACCCCCACTTCCACTTTTCCCCACCATGTCGCACACGTACCAGTTCAACGTGTCCATGAGCTGCGGCGGCTGCTCCGGCGCCATCGACCGCGTCCTCAAGAAACTGGACGGTACGTACACGCCCTGGCAGGGATAGATAGGGACCAGAAGTGTGAACCCGGGGACCGCTGCTGACATTCTCTGACGGCAACAATTGCAGCCGTCGACAGCTACGAAGTCTCCCTCGAGAACCAGACCGCCACCGTCGTCACCAGCTTGCCGTACGAGCATGTGCTGGCCAAGATCGCCAAGACGGGGAAGAAGGTGAATTCCGCCACGGTCGATGGCGCGGAGCGCTCCGTCGAGGTCCCGGCTGCTTCGTAGGACGCGACATCAAGAATGGGAGTGGCGGGGGGGGGGGGGGGGGAATATGGTGATGTGTGCCGAGGGAAGAGCCATGTTGAAGTTGTGATGTCTGTGGCGCCAAGGGAATCAAATACAAAATTTCTTGTTTCTTCTTCTCTACGCTGAGGAGTTTCTCTGCGAAGCTTCAGGTTGTTGTCGTGGTGCGACATTGCCCCGGTGCTGGAACGGGCATGTCCAGGGTTGGTGGGAAGATTTGCGTTCTCCTCGTCACTTGATCGGTTCAAGCGACGCCTATGGAGTCTTATTGTGCCATCTGAGTTTGTCGTGCCGTGTGAGCATGGTGGCGCGCTCAGATGACACAATATGACTTCGTAAGCGTCGCTTGAACCGATTAAGGGACGAAGAGAACGCAAATCTTCCCACCGAATTCTTCGGCGGCTGGAATGCGAATACAAAAGATGAAACTTTACACGGCCGTCGTGATCATGTCATTATAGCAGTGAAGGTGAAGTCAAGCGGGCTCTTGTCTCAGACGGCTTGCTGGGCTGGACTTTGTACCCATTCATTCAACATGGGATTCGTCCGTCACGCCGTTGATTTAGAAGCATGGCTGGGTAGAAGCTACCTAACCTCGTCCTGGGGCTATGTAATTTCGCTAACAAAAATGGCTGGCGCGTCCCTCATGCGTACTTTGCGACCAGAATTTGCGCGGCTTCGCTGATCACACCCCAACTTGCCATTTACAAAGGGCAATTTTTTTTTTTTTTTTTGCCACAAGCCCTAATAACCTTTAATAGAAGGTATATTGGGGAAAGAAGCCTGGGCGCTAGATAAGACTACATCTACTTTTTTCATACAAAACCAGCGTTATAATGTTCTACTTGGCTAGAGTGCTAGCATTTCCCAGCCGAGGTGCCCACTGCAGACCAGTCAGGCTGCACAATCTTCATTGGCAACTCCGTGTTGCCATGAGCACAGTCGCAATGTACTATGAAGGTAGGCAAATCAACGATAGATTCCGAGGACCAATCTCCGGTGACAGTCCCGCTGCCCAACTCGTTTCGGCACTTGTCCTCGAGGAATTTATATGCTCCGGTTCGAAACTTTGTTTCCCAGTCCAAGACTTTATACGGCGGGTGAAGCGTCCATTGGCCATTGAACACTACGTGGATTGAGGGGCCACGACGCGCGGCGCCTGTCATTGCAGTAGCCAAGGCCACAAAACTTGAGAGCTCTGTTCTCACGTGTTAGCACTAGTAAAGATGGGAAAGATGAAGATTAAGAAAGGTTGACTGACTCATTCTAGTCCGTAATAGTATGTATGATAGAGAATAGGCAAGGGATAGTAAAACGTGACTTTATAGCTAGTGTTAAAATAGCTTTCAAGTACGGACGTACGGATTAGTTTCATTTGTATGAGGCAAGAAAAATAGGAACAGCTAGATTATGTACGGACGTCCTCTGTACTTGTACATAAATCGTAGAGGACAAACACGTTGCTATAGCCTGTTTGTGGCCTGCTTTTAGCCTGTTGTAGTGTCATGGCTAAAGGCCTGGGTTACCTGTCTATTCCCTAGCTGTCTTGTGCCAAGTTGTGCCAGCCCCTACATGGGTTCATACAATAGAGTGAGGGTCAAGATTCCAAGTCGCTGCTAGTCCGTATGAAGGAAATAGCCACGGATTAGGGGTGGGTGGAGGTTTCGAACTCTAAATACTCCGTAGTGATCCACGTACAAGACCCACCTATAGTGGAGTCCTAGTAATTCTAAAAAATAAGTAATTATACACTAAAACCTATGCTTTTTAAAAGCTTATAATATAAGATATAGTTAGTAAATTTATTATCTAAAATTCTTATTATATATTATTTTACCTTAAAAATATTCTATAAAAAAAGTAACTTAATAAGTATTTATTTTAATATTCTTTTTTATTTTAAAGCTAAAGAAAGTAATACTTTAATAAATTACCTAAAAGTACTAAGGTAAATTCTAAGAAAATATATTATAATAATAATTAAATATAAGAAGTATTTATTTATCTATTAAAATTTTTAGATAATTATTTTTCTAACTAAGTACTTTATAACTAGCCCTTAAAAAGTAAAGGTTTTAGTAAAAAATTGCTTATTCTTTAGAATTACTAGGACCCCACTATAAGTGGGTCTTGTGCAGGGGACACGACTTTTGACTTGGACATCCGTACTCCGTAGTGATCCACGTACAAGTTGTACTTGTGCCGGATCCCTCGGATCTTTCTAGCCGCCACCTTTGCATCTAGCCCCTCACTCTGTTCCTCTGTTTACCATCATACCCGACCCAAGTCGTGCCATCCGAGGGATCCGAGGATCCACCCCTCCGTGCAGCAACTGCCAACCCCGGTGTCACCGTCCTTCACACACGGTGGCATGACAAGGGGGGCGGGGAAAGTATGTACATACGTCCGTACTCCGTATTCCATCTTTGCTCATCTACTCCGTAGTCAGCCCCTCAACCCACTCCCTCGTGCCCGCCTGTAAAACTCTAAGAGCCCAGAAGGTCTTCTCCTACTATCGCTGCGCATACAATGCCCTATGGGCTACGTCGTTACGTGCCTCACGCCTCACAACGCATATTAGTAGCCCCTCACAAAAACCCAGCCTTTTCACATCCACATCTCAACACATCACGACACATCGCGACACAACAGACAATCACCCAACACCGTCACGAATCAAAAACACAAAGATCAAGGAGACGGACCATACTCTACAACAACATGTCTGCTCCCCAGATCCCCCACGAGCAATACGCGGCGGTGGTGGAAAAGACTGGAGGACGTACGGTTGCTCCCACACCTCGGCGTTGGAAGCCGATGACTAGTACTCTACACTCTCTCTGGAACATGAGCTGACAGAAATTGGCGCAAAAGCCGTCGTGTACAAGAAAATCCCGGTCCAGAAACCCGGGCCAGATGAGGTTCTCGTCAACGTAAAGTTCTCGGGCGTATGCCACACCGATCTCCACGCCATGCTGGGTGACTGGCCGATCCCCACCAAGCTGCCCCTCGTGGGCGGCCACGAGGGCGCCGGCATCGTCGTTGCCCGTGGCGAGCTCGTCAAGGACGTGCAGGTCGGCGACCACGCGGGCATCAAGTGGCTGAACGGCTCCTGCCTCAGCTGCTCGTACTGCAATAACATGGACGAGCCGCTCTGCGGAGAAGCCCTGCTCTCCGGATACACCGTCGACGGCTCGTTCCAGCAGTACGCCATTGCAAAGGCCGCCCACGTCGCGCGCATCCCCAGGGAGTGCGACCTCGAGGCCGTTGCCCCCGTCCTGTGCGCCGGCATCACCGTGTACAAGGGCCTGAAGGAATCGGGTGCCAAGCCCGGCCAGTCGGTGGCCATTGTCGGCGCTGGCGGCGGCCTCGGCACCTTTGCCATTCAGTACGCCAAGGCCATGGGGCTCGACGTCATTGCCATTGACGGCGGGTCCGAGAAGAAGGCCGTGTGCGAGAAGCTCGGCGCGAGCACCTTTGTTGACTTCCAATCCTCCAAGGACCTCGTCGCCGAGGTCAGGGCGGCGAGCTCGGATCGTCTTGGCCCCCATGCCGTCCTGCTTGTTGCCGTTCACGAGAAGCCCTTCCAGCAGGCCACTCAGTATGTCCGGGCCCGCGGAACCGTCGTGTGCATTGGCTTGCCCGCCAATGCGACCATCTCTGCCCCCGTTTTCGACACGGTAGTTCGCATGGTCAACATCAAGGGTAGTTATGTCGGCAATCGCGCAGATACTGCCGAGGCTCTCGAGTTCTACCGCAGAGGCCTCATCAAGGTGCCCTTCAAGACTGTCGGTCTGAGTCAGCTACAGGACGTCTACAAGTTGATGAGCGAAGGCCAGATTGCTGGACGTTACGTCGTCGACACGAGCAAGTAACATGCTTCTTTTGGCGGCACATCACATGGCCTTGATGGTGATGAATTTGGGTGGTTTGAAGCCAAGACGACGGGTGGCGCAGGATGTGTGGTCTGGTTGCATAGTGGCGAGGCGTAGGGTGGTTGTCTCTTTTATCGGTCGATAAAAGAGACAAGAGCGCCATAGTGTTTGGGTGATGGCACATTGACCTTCAAATATTTGAGTTGAAAAAAAATACTGCGCCTGCCTATTTATCTGATCCATTACTTTGAACCAACATGTCGTGCTGATAACATTCAACGGCGGCAACTGTATTGGCTTTTCGACACATTGTTGATTGGTACGTACTTACAAAGCCTGTTCGTCTGACTGACCTTGTTCACCATTGGCCGCCGTGTTTCGCACTTTCACCCCCCAGTGGTGGATGTAGATGGATGAATATCTCTTCGATTGCTCTATCAAAACGCACGGAATGACAAATGTTTCTATGAGCCACCAGGTCCTCCCAGCAAGGCAAATCTCCGCACGATGCTTGGGCCGTACTCTTGGTACTATTCACGCGGGTTAGCTCAGCCTTGGCCACTCACGTGCCCATTTGGCACGTCCTTCGCCTTCAGTGTGACAGTGACATACCTCTGCCTTTGTGTGGCAGTAAGACCGGAACTCGGGTGTCTGACCCAGCAAACTGCCGCCAAACCAAGGTCCATGTCGTTGTCTCTTGTGGGTGATGACCTGGACGTCGAGACCACCGCTGCGAGCTCCACCGCTGCGAACCTCACTGGCTCGGATTCTGGCATCGACAAGATGCTTGATGTCTCTCTGCAACCGTCTGCCGAAATCTTTGTACAAGGTACTTCCACCAGACAAGACAATGTTCTTGTATAGACCACGGCGCACATCGATGGGCGATTGCTGAATGACTCCATCAACAACAACAGGCAGGGGCGTAAGGAAATCGGAGCTGTACATTTCTGGGTTGAAGAATATTTCAGGCGCAAGGAAACGCTCATATCCAACGTCAACAGTCACTTGGCGGCCGCCGGGGTGAGACACGACGTGCTTGGCAAATCGTTCGCGATCACGGTCATATTTGGAAAATTCCTTGACAATGTCCGGACAGACGTAGCAGTACTCTTCCTTGATATCCTGAGCTGTTTTCAGAGACGAATCGGGCTCGCCCCGGTCTCGCAGAAGCGACTGCACGAAGTAGGTAATGTCTCGCCCGGCAATGGGAATCGACTTGATGGATGAACCAATGACGTAGCCCTCGGCGACAGGAATGACATGAGTAACACCATCACCCGAGTCAATCACAGTTCCCGTCAGGGAGCGATCGGTGACCTTGGACGACGTCCAGGAGGCGGCGAGGGCCAGAACAGCTTGTACGGCGATGTACATGCCTGCGCAATTGAATGACTCGAAGAAAATTTCGGCGGTATTTTCTCGGTTCTCCGGGGGGTTAAGGGGCTAGTACTGTTAGAAATAACTTTTGGGACAGTACGCAGACATCTAGTGATATTATAATGGTGCTCGCTCACAGGTTCGGTAAGAAGGAAGTAATGGTCCTCGGGTTCGACGCGGAGATACTTGAAGATCGAGTTGGACCAAAATCTTTCCATGTGGTCCTAGTGAAGACGTCAGAGAAAGAAACTCAGCTTCCTTTTTAACCGGTCCCTACCCAGTTTTCTATTTGGCCGTGTCGAATGGGGTAGTGAAGACCGTATCCTAGAGCCGTTAGCTGAGTCCATAATCCAGTGAAATCGGGCACCTGGACCGCGTACCAGGGCCTGATGCTGCACCCAAAGCTTCATCGCCAATGTAGAAGTCGAGATCTTCGGTCCCTCTCTTCGAGCTCAGATGGCTACCAGGGCCTGCGCCACCAGTCAGGAAGGAGGGCTTGTTTGCGACAGCTGGACGGCCAGACCCGGAACCGCCGCTGCCTCCAGTTGGACCTTTCGTGGCAATGGCTGTTGGGAAAACAAAGGACGGCGAGTCGTTACCGGCGAAACCTAGATATCAGGTGTCAATTGGATTCCCAGAAACGGCTGAGGCAGACCCCGTACCGAGCTTGGAAAATCCCGTGCCGCTGTATTTCCACGGATTAGCTGTCGTTCCAATTGCGTTTGTTGGCGGGGAGCGGGGGCACGACTTTGGGTTGACTCACTTGTCCATGACGACGGCGGGAGTTTGGTTTGCCATGATGAAGGGAAGCGGCTACGGATGCGCGCCTTGGAGGGTGTTGGAACCAAGTGGCAGTTTGTGACAGACGACGGATGGATGTGAGAAGGCAATGGCGTTGGCAAGTTGACTTTGTCGTCACCTCAACATTAACAGTGGGGTGGGCCTTTGGAGTTGGATCATTCCCATTCATTGATGCCGAGAGTGGGGCCACGGTGGACTGGGCCAACCAAAAGTCGTCCAACAAGAGAGGAAGAAGCTTCCTGCGAAGTTGTGATGCTGGCTGGCAGTACCCTGTACACACAACAACCGTCGAGGTAGATAAGACGTCATCTGCAGTTCCATCATCGCTCAGCTGTACGTACTTTTTGTCTGGCACAAGGTTGAGGAGGCAGACTTGACCTGAATCGTTGTCTCTACAGTTCTGAATCCGTCTCCCCCCCTTCTTTGCCAGAGCGAATGAACGAGATTCTGCGGGAATGGATGATATGTATGTGTAGTCCGTACCTTCACCCACTGTAGAAGGTAGCTTGCCTCAAGCCTTTCACGCCTTCACAGCGAGTGAGAAATGCAACTCCCTTCAACACGAGAGAGCCGCCTTTATTTCTACCCATTTTATGAGACTAGCGAAGTTGCAACCTCCATCTGGCAACATTATTGGGCTTGGCCTGTCTGAACGACTCAGCAAAACGTGCATGCTCCAGTCTGAAAAGTTATCGAACCGCGCAGAAGTCGGGTCTTGGCTGTCTCCAGCAAGTTTGGAAAGTACGATCCGCCCTCGAAAGGACCTCCTCCCCATTCACTCTACTCGAGCGACGTTTACAACGCCGATTCCTCTTCGTCTTCTCCGTAACCGGCTCGATACCAAGGAAGTAAACTCTGGGTCCTATTTGTTTCGACCCGTCCATCTCGGATGGCTCTCTTCCACCACCTCCACTCATATCGCTACATATTATTTTCATTGGCATAATTATCGTCGGCTCGAACAAACCACCATTATACCCATGACTTCCTGACCAGAATGAGCGCCAAGTGCCATAGTGTGGCCGTTCCTGTGATGGCTCACAACAGCCACGGCACAGATGGTGCGCTGGATCGTATGCTTCGATTCGGCCAAAAACAAAAAGGGGTCCCCGCCATCTTCATACATGCTGGAGCTGGCTTCCACAGTCACCAAAACGAGCATGTCCATCTCGAAGCTTGTGTCTCGTAGGTTCTACTTAACACGACACCAATGCCCACGAAGTCTGTCCCAGACTAACTCCTTTCATCAGGGCTGCTGAAATGGGGATGAAATTCCTGAAAGCAGGCGCTACTGCCACCGAGGCTGTCGAGGCTGCCTTGCGAGTCCTCGAAGACAAAGAAATTACCAATGCGGGATATGGTTCAAACCTGTCCATCGAGGGGACTGTGGAATGCGATGCCACAATCGTCGACCATCTTGGTCGAAGTGGTGCCTGTGGCGCTGTTCCAAGTTTGTCCACTTCTCGCGGCTTTTCTGCACCGCCTAATATCTTCTTCTTCTTCTTCTTCTTCTTCTTCTTTTTCTAACGCGTTTGGTTCAGACATTCGAAATCCGATCTCGCTTGCAAAGCTCATATTGGATACGAGCAGTCAGCCACTGAGCCTTCGACGAGTTCCGCCCAATGCCTTGGTCGGTGAAGGTGCACGAGCTTTCGCCGAAGAGCACGGCATGGTTACTTGTGCAAATGAGTATCTCGTGTCGAAGAATTCGCGAGATCGTTTCTTTCGATGGCAAGAAGATCTTTTACGTGCAGAGGAAAAATTTCAAGACTTACGTGCAAATTCTTCTTCTCTACCCATGCCAGCGGCCTGTGTACCTTGTCAGTACGATACTGCTTCTGCAATTGACAATCACAAAGGCTTCCCCCAAGATCATACAGCAGCTATTTTAGCTGGTACATGGAATGAAGGCCAGCCTGATTCACCCTATGCCGGTACACTGGCCCCAGATGCCGCGGTCACGCAAGAATCGTCATTTTCCCCCCGCCCACGGACTCCTGCATCTGCATTACCTTCCCCATCGAAATCACCGAATCCAACTACAAGACGGTCTTCTTTAGGCTCGACAGGGCTCACCGAAAATAGGAAGGGACTCCAATTTGCTCGAGCAAAGCGACACGAAGGGTACATGGATTACCGCAAGAATGGCCAAAACATGTCCGAGACAAGTCCAAGAAAGGCCCTGGATGGTGTCACACCCACAATCACGAGTTCCGGTCGTGATGGGTCGTCGTCTCCAAAGCGAAACAGTCAAGTCAGGGACAATTCACCAAAGCCCAACACATATATGTCCAATTCCGTTGACTTGCACGGCATCAAGAGACCTCTTCACTCAGAAAACCAACCAAGAGGGACTGATGGGCCCATAGCTAAGCGCCAAGAACACCTGAACAGCAGAGACGACGATATCATCACGGACACTATTGGCGCGATTGCGATTGATGATCACGGAAGGATTGCTGCTGGATCCTCATCCGGGGGCATAGGCATGAAACATCGCGGACGACTGGGTCCTGCCGCCTTGGTTGGCATTGGCACTGCGGTCGTACCATGTGCGGAGGACGACGACGAGGGAATCACCGTCGCCGCTGTGACGAGTGGCACTGGTGAACATATGGCCACAACAATGGCGTCTCAGCGGTGTGCTGAGAGAATTTATCAGGGGACTCGACGTGCTCCTGGTGGCAAGGAAATGCAGGATGACGACGAGGATGCTGTGATGGAATCGTTCATTGCACAAGATTTCATGTGTCACCCAGGCGTCAAGGGCTGTAGCTCTCAAGGGGCCATTGGAGTCATGGTGGTCAAGAAAAGTCGAACCGGATACTACCTGTACTTTGCACACAACACGGACTCGTTTGCTCTCGCATCCATGGGGGCACTGGAGAAGGAGCCTCGTTGCACCATGTCTCGGCTTCCAGACGGTGCTAAAATTGCCAAGGGTGGCCGCAAGATACGGGTCTCCTGATGATGCATTGGCAGAGGACATGATAGGAATTTGAAGAGTTCATGGTAGTCAATATCGGCTTGAAGCAAATGCGGCCAGAAATGCGTGCAAAAAAGTTGTATAGTACGCATGGTGGCAGCTTCATTGCCAAAGGGGTTCCTTTCTTTTCGTCCTAGGTTTAATCTTTCAGAGCAGGAGTTAAGAGTGCCGCATCCCTAAAGAGAAACATTTTTCTACTCAAAGAGGCCTGGCTTCAACTGATTAATTTGATGTCGCCTTACTAGATCGTAGCTTTCCAATTTAATCCCATATTTGACGTGATATCATCATGATCTACAATTCCGAAAAAAAAAAAAGATTTACCTGGCGATTCACTGCCGCGCCATCAATCCTTCTCCAAGGCAGGTGCTCGCAACCAAATCAAATATACTGTACGCAACTCTATAGGCTACGCAACGCACTTGTATAGCCTATTACGGCCGAGGGGTTCCAGTAGCACTGCCCGTTTCCTCCCGTCCACTTCCCCCATTCGCAAGTCTCTTCTTCTTTTTCTTTTTCCGCGGCACAACAGCCGGTTTCGATCCATAATTGCCGAGGGCTAGCTTGGTTCCGCACGTCAAGCACTCTGCGTTATGAGGTAATTCGCAAAAGATACTGAGACAAATGGAGCAAACGAAGCCTGTGTCGACGACTTTTCCATGGCAGAAACAAGCTGCTCTAAAATCTATGGTGTCGTGTGTCGGTGTGATGAGGGATTGCCGAGCTTCCGTGTCAGCGATGAGGCCGAACATGAGATAAGTTAGGAGGCCTTGCGGGTTGGAAGCGACGAGGAACGTTCCGTTTGTGTTGAAACATGCTTGTTGGAGGAAGGTTGCATCACCGCAGAGAGATAACGTATCGATGGCGACTTGGGCATGGGATGCTGCGAAGACGGCGTTCATGGTAGGAATGTACTGTGAGGGTTCGGAGTCGGATACGGATATGACGAGGATGCGGCCCTTCGTGGGCGGGGGAGGAGCCGTGGCGCTAGACGAAGCGGCTTGACCCAAGCTTCCTGATGATCCGCTCAGTGCCTGAGAGGCCTTGTTGATGTGGCATAGTGCTAGAGTCAATGCTCCTGATAGTTGTGTCGTGGTGGCTTCCAGGTCCTGCTCTGTAGTCTCGGACAGAAGCTTTTGCATCGACGAGAGCACGGCGGATTCGATCTGCGCAAACTGGGGATACTTGTTGGCCAGGGCACGAGGGGGAGCATCCGTCGGGACGTCGTTCATTGTGACATCGCCGGAGGTATCTCTTCGAGGGGCAGGTTGCGGCGGTGTGGGATAGAGCCATGCGGCACGGTTGACGTGGGCTGCTACGACGGCGACTTGGTTGGCATTGCTGAAGGCGAGGTGGGCGTTGACGAAGACGAGGATGTTGGCAATGGCTTTCGAGAGGGGCAGTCTGCTGTCTAGGGCAGCCCATGCGCGTGGATTTGTGTCAATGACGATGGACAGGAGAGATGGCGTTTCCTCGGCGGTAGTGACCTCGTAGTGATCGGAGACGTCGACAGCGTCCATGGTAGACGACGGGACCGCAGCTCCCGTCGAATGCAGCTACGAGGCCAAGGGGAGGATTCCCACACGGCAAATGAGAAGAATCTCGATTATGAGGAACGGGGTTGGCTTTTCGGCTTTTCCCAGGTTTTGTCTTGTGGAGGTTGCGTGAACGCCGTAATCCAGGGCAAGCGTGCAATCAAACGCCCCGAGGTGTTGACATGGTGCAACTTGCGCGAGTGTGAAAGCCCGGATAAATCAGGTTCGAATAGAGAGTTTATCGGCTTTGTCTCGTTTCTATTGAATCAATCAAGGCCATTAGCCTGCTTCGAGATTGTTATGTCGCTTTTGGTGGCAGCTAGCTGTTGGAGGAAGCTTCATGGGTGAACCCGATTACCAAACGGTAAAAGCTCGCGTTGCAAAAGATCGTCGAGGCTCAATCAATCGGCACAGCGGTCCGCACACGTGACTGTGACATGTCGCTAGCTCGGCGCCGGGGTGGGAGCAAGGACTGGGCAGGGAGGGGGTGCAGTTTCAAAGTGGGGGAACTGAGGGGCAGTGTCGATTTTTACAAGCGTCAAAGTGCGTGGGTGTGACGATCATCCCCAAAGCTCGAGCTCGAGCTTGAGCTTGAGCCTATTTTTTTTTCATCATATATCTTCTTGCTCGAGTTTCGATTGAGTGTGAGCTGCGTCAGCAAACAGGGGGCAGCGAGTGTATTACACAGGCGACAGACCCAGACACAACCACACAATAAGCTCGACAACTTATTCTTTGTCCGCCATCTACCAACCAGTCTATCTATCTGCATCTCTGCCGTTCTTGTACGAACTCACATTGTGCGCATACTTTCACTTTCAACGTGGTTGCGCTTTCGCCTTGCATCTCTCCGACCAGCTTTGTTCTTTCGTCTGTCTGTATCGGTACATTCACTGTCTTGCCAGACTCTGTACGAAACCATCGTCTCTGCTGACGCCCCTCTTCGTCATTTCCCGCCGTGTTAACACACGTTGGAACATGGCGGAAACGCTGCAAGGTGCGGCTCCGGCTGCAACCCTCGAGGACCAGACCCTCCTCGTGTTTGCTCGCTTGATGGAAGGTGGACAGGAAAATGAGGTAACGTGCAGAGAGCTTGACGAGCTCACCAAGCTTTTAAACGACGACGCCGAAGCTCAGCAAAAGGACAAGAACTACAAGACGATATGTAGCGTCATTGACGGCGACTGCGTCGACACTGTCTTATGTTACCTGGATATGCGACAGCCTGATATTGTTCGCGGGCACGCCACACTTACTACTTCTGCTTATCTGAAAGCTGCAGGCGACGAGGGCTCCAAGGATATTTCAGCTTTTTTCTTCGAGCGCGTACAACGCGGCACCTACGATGACTACATCGTCGCTTTCTGCGTAGCATCTGCCACGTTTCCCATTGTGCCCGATCTCACTGCTCAAATGTTCCTGAGCGAAGGGTTCCTGAGTACACTCGGTCCTCTTATGAGGAGGGAATGGAAGAGTCGAAAGGTCGAGACGGCATGTCTGGAAATGTTGAACGCAGCCTGCATGAACTCTTTGTGCCGGGACGCCGTGCACAAGTACTGCCTCGAGTGGCTGGAAGAAGTTGTCGATCAGGATCCTACCGGCGTGACGGGCGGGCCCAACAAGGAACCGCAAGTGCAGGGTGATGGTGGCTCTATATCAATGAGAAGACATTCGGAACAAGTCCAGCATTTGGCCGCCGTCATCCTCGCCAAGTTGAAGGTGCGTTTCCGGAATCTGGACGAACAAAATCGCCCCTCTGAGCAATAACGTTTTTCATCTTGCACTTTTCTTGTCAATGGGTACAATTGTTAACGATAAACTGACATATAGAATGAAGGCAGTTCCTTCTAAAGAATCGGAAAACGACCCTAGCAAGTCGAGAATTGAGCCGGCCAGCGCCAGCATTGAGGATTTGTCAGAACTGTTCACAAAAATGATGTTGCGAGTAGATAAAGAAGAGGCAGGCTCCGACAAACAACAATCTATTGAAGGTCTCGCATATGCGTCTATACAACCCAAAATAAAAGAGAGAGTTGCTGGCAACAAGGCATTGTTGAAAATGCTAGTCAAGACCCTAACGACTGCTCAGCCGAGATCCCCCACGACGTACGGTGCGCTGAGTATATTTGCCAATCTCACTCGGTATCGGCCTGTACTCACTGAAGAGCAAAAGAAGATGAGCCAACTGAAAGCCTACGCCGACGCTGCCGGAAAGCTGGCAGGACCAGATATTCTAGACGACGATGAGCATGTCGCGAAGCGTTGCCAGGCAGTATTCGATGTTGGCGTCATCCCCGTTTTAGTGACGCACAGTAAAAACGGATCCCCTGCTTCACTAGGCCTCATAATCTCCATCATTCACTCACTAGCCGTCACAAAATCACTTCGAGGGTCACTTGCACAACAGGGCGCCGTGAAGCTCCTCGTCGTCGGCTGGGCCGTAGTTCCCGAGTCGGACGAGGTCGGCAAACGAACGGCCGCACAGGCACTGGCACGAATACTCATCAGCACAAATCCCGCTCTGGTTTTCGGGGGAAACCGTTCGAATACCATCGACGCTGCCATTCGCCCACTGGTTTATATCCTCCCGCCCGATCCGGCCGCCGAGACGCGCGATCTCCTACCAACTTTTGAGGCGTTAATGGCCCTTACCAACTTGGCGTCGCTGAATGATGACAGCACACGCAGCAACATCATCCGCCTGGCATGGCCTCATGTTGAAGAACAGCTCTTGTCCTCCAACAACCTTATTTGTAAAGCCGCCGTCGAACTGGTATGCAACCTGATGCAGGCGCCAGAGGGGATTGCTCTCTACGCAGACGGCAGTGCCCAAGCTGGAACACGGCTTCATATCCTCTTGGCATTAGCAGATGCAGAAGATGAAGGAACACGGAGTGCCGCAGGTGGAGCACTGGCCTCCCTCACTGGTTTCGAGTCAGTGGTGCGGTATGTGGTCCAGCGGGAGAGAGGAGTCAAGGTGATTCTGGGCATGTGCAACGATTCGAATCCCGGATTGCGACATCGCGGTGTAGTGACGGTGTACAATCTCGTCATGGCAGAAAGGGACGCTGGGCAGTTGGCTCGCGACAAGATTGTTGCAGAGGGGGGCGTGGAGGCATTGAAGGAGTGTCTGAGGCAAAGTCGGCAGCCGGAGGTGTTGCAGATCACGGTGGAGGCACTCAAGGTTCTTCTTGGTCAGGAGTAGTGCTGATGTTCGGGGTCTGTGTGCAAATTTAAAAAGGTCTCATGCCAGGTCAACCAAATGCCTTGCCTTCCTTGGTCAATGAATCTTGCAAAGCGAGGCAAAGCGGCACGAAAAAGTCGTGCATAATTTATTTTCTCTTTCCAAGAAGGTGTAAAATCAGAACAAGTTCTGCTAAAGCAAAACTTCCATGCTGGGGAATGGTTTATAATACCGCGAGACATGCCGTCCAGATGATGGAAATTCTTTTCACAACTCCTTTTCCAACGTATGATGCCTATTCTCAACAGCCTCGCCCTCACATCTATTCAAGATGGCCACGCCCTCCACATGGCCGGTCTGGGGGAAGAAATCAAACCCAACGAGGCTCTCGACAGCATACCTCGCCCCATCGGCGTCGCCTCTCACCAGCACGCCCACATCCCTCGCCTGCGTGTGCACATTACAGCTCACGTACAGGATTCTCTTGGGCCCAAACCTCCTCAGCTGGGCTAGAAAATCACCATCGCACCCCTTCCTCGGCGGGTCCAGGACCACAACCGTCTCATCGGCAGGGTACGTCACGCTCTGGAAGAGCTGGCCTGCGTCGGCGGCGATGAATTGGCAGCGGTCTGGGCCGAGGCCATTGAGGGATGCGTTGTTGCGCGCCGAGGCGATGGAGTCGGCGGCGATGTCTATGCCCGTGGAGTGCTGGAAGACGGAGGATAGGGTGATTGTGAAGAGGCCGGAGCCGGAGTAGGCGTCTATGAGGTACTTGATTGGGGAGGTGGAGGACGACGAGGAACACGGTGGGAGGATGCGGTCTCGGACGTAGGCTGTGAACTTGGGAAGAATCGAGTTGTTGTTTTGGAAGAAGGAGCCTGCGGGGTTGGTGAATGCGTAGCCGTCAATGTACTCTGTTGTGGTGGCCTTGGAGTCCGTCTCACAGGACTTGATGTCGACAAAGTCGTCGCCCTCGGTGCGAGTTGTATATGGAGCGAGTTGGTCTTGTGGGGGTGGAGGAGGAGGAGGTTGTTGTTGTTGTTGTTGTTGCCCGTCTGAGCCCTGTGCGCTCTTGGCATACCGATGGGTGTTTTCACGCAGTAGAATGGTCGCGCCGCGCGTGTAGTTCACAAACTCACGATGCATGCGTTCCCTCTCACGAGCCATACCCAGTCGCACGGCGGACGTGCCTATGGGGCAGTCCTCGATGTCGAGGACCTTGTGCTGGCCCTTCTTCATGAAGCCAATGTCGGGACAGCTCTTGAACGATGTGCGAGGAAGGTTCCTCCTGCTGGGCCTGAAACCAGGAGGCCCGTCAAAGTGCGGTGTCAGTTTGGTGCGGTAGCCGTACTGGAGGGGGCTGCCGATGGTGTCTTGCACGGCGGGCACCAGTTCCGCGGGGAGGCTGGAGAAGTTGCGGTAGGCCTTTTCGAGGATGCGCTTCTTCAGCTTGAGCTGCTCTTGGTAGTCGAGCATCTGGAATTGACACCCGCCGCAGGAGGAGAAGTACTTGCACTGGATGCGGGCGTCGTCGCGCAGGGGGGACGGCTTGGCGATGGAGATGAAGTCGGCGACGGTCTGGTGCTCGCCTCGGATGTGTCGATAGACCTTGACGCGGGCCACGTCTCCTGGGACGGTGAAGGGCACGACGTAGAGTTGGTTGGAGCCGGGTCGCATGGCGAGACCGTCGCCGGTCGAGGACAGCTCGAGGACGTCTACTTCGATCTCGGCGCCTTGTTCGGGGAGGGACTCGTTTTCCTCTGCGCCGCATGATGACTCTAGGTCGACACCTTTGGATGCCAGCAGCGCTTCGACGTCGCGCCGGAGAACCTCTTCTGATGATCCCTCTGTGATGTTCTTCTCCCGCTTTGTCTTCTTTTGCTTCCACTGCCGTGAGGTGTTGTCCTTGCCGTTGTGGGCACGCTTGGGACCCCGTCCATTCTGTGTCTGCTGAGCGGGTGCTGGTGCTGATGGTGCGATAGCAGGAGCAGGAGCAGGAGCAGGAGCAGGAGTAGCAGCAATAGCTGCTTGTGTCGAAGCCATTTTAGAAAATGGCCGTGAGGTTACGAGATGATGGGTTCGCGGTGCTGTCAAGGTTCGTCGAGCAAGGCTGGGCCAGGCTCTCATCTGCAAAGTGTAGATGAGTGCTTTTTTGGGAGGAAGTGAGCTCAACTTGCGTGATGGGAGAGAGGCTTGGATGAAGAGCTCAATTCAAGATTGCCATTTTTTTTTTCCATTTTTTCCCCCGTGCTTTTTGCTCGGCTTGTCGATAGAGTGTCGATGGATCATAGTCGGGTGAAATGTGCCAGCCAATGGAGCTTGCTTATTATCATTACCAGGTGCAGAAACTGGCGAGTTGCTATTGGTCAGTCGGTGATGGGCCCCAACACAATACAACACGTAATTCGGTAACCATAATTTTCTCTTGCGCACCCCCCCTACATGCGACCGTCGCGGCACGAACCAACACCTTGCTCTGACGGAGCCCTGCTCTGGTCTGGCTTGCCTCTGCTGGGCCCGAGTTACTACTCTGATGATCTGAACGCTGGCGCTTCTGGATGCGCAGGCTTGAGGGAATGGAGCGTGGAGAGGACAAGGGGCTTGCGGCTTCGGCTTCGGCTTCGGCAATGTATTGTCGGAGAAATATGAGGTTTGCGCCGCAAGCAGTGTGCGGGGCGCTGAGTAGTATGTAAGTAACAAGTAATACTTGATGATGACGAGCAAGAGGAGGTGTGCGAGGATTAATTATCAGGGTGCGCATCCTGTTTTTGGCCTAGTGGTTTCTCTTCAGTTGTTAATCTGATGATGAAGCCGCACCGCGCCGGGCCGCACCTGCCCATTTTGTATTCTACGACCAGACCAGACCAGACCAGACCAGACGAATATATTTCTTTTCTTCTGTTCTCTGCTTCCAAGTTGAGTACACGCAGTCCTTTCCTCTCCGAGGTCCGGCATCCCCAACTCCCGACTATCTGGGGCCGATGCGACGCTCCGTCTCCCACGCAGTCGCATCTCCGGCATCATGAGTGAGCAGACTTCCCCAGCCGACTACCCCGACTGTGAAGAATCCCACTGACGCGCCTCGCCACAGGGATACCGGCGACTCCTATCGTGAAGTTGCTGCTGGCTGTATCCCTCAGTCATGTCTCCTCTTGCGCCCGCGCCGCTCGAGAACTCGTCTTTCGCCCAACGACGGAGGGATCGCGCGGTGCCATTGCAACGGAGAGCGTCGAATGTAGCTCCATAGGGAGGGACTTGCTCGCCAGAGGTGTACGTGTCAATTCTCCTTCTTTTCCTGGTCCTTTTCTCGTTTTTCGTCATCTTCCCCCACGAGTCGTCTGCTGACATGTGACAGGGCAACGCCGCAGACGCCCTGGTCGGGTCAACGTTTTGCGTAGGCGTCATAGGCATGTACCACTCCGGCATCGGCGGAGGCGGCTTCGCCATGATCCGCGACGCCGACGGCAACTACGAGGCCGTCGACTTTAGAGAGGTCGCTGGGGCCGCGGCATCCCAGGACATGTATCAGGGCAACGTGGCGGGCAGCGTATACGGCGGTCTGGCCGTCGGCGTGCCGAGCGAGGTTCGTGGGCTGGAGTACATACACGAGAAATACGGGGTACGTCGAGATGCGAGCCTCGGGGGGCATGAATTCCGTTAATTTGGGGTTTTTTTTTCCTTGGAGAACTAATGATTTGTTCTTTTCTTTCTCCTGCGCAGGCGTTGCCTTGGAAGACTGTCATGCAGGGTGCGATCCATGTCGCCAGGAACGGCTTCAAAGGTTTGTTCCAGGCGGGAGTGTATCTTGTTTGCAAGACAGGGTGCCGCGATTGACTCGTTTTGAGAATAGTCTCCAAGGATCTGATCCACTACATCGACAACACGGTCAAGGGGCGTCCTGACAATTTCCTGCTGGACGACCCCAACTGGGCTCAGGATTTTGCGCCAAACGGTGAGACATCTGTTCCAACTTGTCGCGGTCAGCCCGTCAGAGTGGTAAATGAGGCCTTCGTACTCACAGGAGAAACAGGAAGACTGCTACAAGTCGGCGAGATAATGACTCGAAAACGCTACGCCAAGTATGCTTCCGCCTTCAAACAAGCAAGATGTACCATCACCAACTAAACATCGCACCACTCTCAGCACTCTCGAAAAGATTGCCGACAATGGCCCAAACGCCTTCTACACCGGCGACCTAGGTACCGAACATCAATCGCGTCTATTCCGTCTGGAACCTCGAAAACTGACCCTTCAACTCCCCTTCGCAGCCGCCGCCATGGCCAAGCACATCCAGCAGCACAACGGAACCCTCACCACCTCCGACTTCGCCTCCTACAAGGTCATCAGCCGGCCCGTCAGGAACACCACCTTCCGCGGCATCAGCCTCTACACGGTCGGCGCCCCGGCCAGCGGCTCCATCACGCTCAGCATCCTCAAGACGATGGAGCAGTACGTGCCTGACAACGACGCCAACCTCACGGCGCATCGGTTCGCGGAAGCAATGCGCTTCGGGTACGGGGCGCGCACGTCCGTAGGCGACCCCGGTTTCGTACCCGGCGTAGACGCCTTCGAGGCCCGTCTGCTCGACGCCTCTCATGCACGACAGACGAGGGAGCTCATCTCCGACAATCACACGTTGCCCGTGCGGGCGTACGACCCGGACGGCGTGGACCTGCCCCGGAGCCATGGGACATCGCATCTCGTCACAGCTGATGCGTCAGGCATGGCGACATCCCTCACTACAACGGTCAATCTCTTGTTCGGCGCGCAGATCATGGAGCCGTCGTCGGGCGTGATTCTGTATGTATTCTTCCTTCTTCTTTTCTCTCCTTCATGTCACAGGCACAGGCACGGCACGACTAACACACGGCCACCCCCCCCCCCCGCCCTCCTTCTGGAGAAACAACGAAATGAACGACTTCTCCATTCCCGGCGTCCCCAACGAATTCGGCTTCCAGCCCTCCAAGGCGAACTTCATCCGGCCCTTCAAACGGCCCCTGTCCTCCATCACCCCCGTCATCGCCTCCCTCCCCGACGGCACGCTCTTCGCCACCGTCGGCGCGGCAGGCGGCTCGCGCATCATCTCCGCTACGACCCTCGCCCTCTGGCACACCATTGAGCATGGCATGACAATCAAGCAGGCGCTTCTCGAGCCGCGCCTGCACGACCAGGTCATGCCGAATACGCTGCTCCTCGAATGCGACTTCGACAGGGCCGTTGCCGCGGGCCTGGCGGAAAGAAAACACGATGTGACGTGGGTGAAGCCGGACCTGAGTGCTGTCCAGGGGATAAGGAGGGTGCAAGATGGCTTCTTCGAGGCGGCTGCTGAGCCGAGACAGGAGAATAGTGCGGGTCTCACAATCTAGCCTGTTGAGAGGGTGGTCTTGGTGAATTGGCTTAGTATATACATTTTAGATTTATAGTGTATGCAGCTGTTCTTCTAGATATTATGAATGCGGCATGTGCGCTGTGTCCACACATGGCTTCTATCAAGCGAGTCCTCCTCACTTGCGCTGAGCCTGTTGCCACGCCCCAGAGTATTGTTCTGTCGTCTTTCTCCCTCCGACACTTGGCTTGCAATTATATGACAACCGGGGGCGAGAGACCAGGAATGCGAAAAATGGGATGGAAAGTATCAAAGGGGGTAGGTAGGAAAGGGGGGTATCTTCAGGTCTATATGTGTAATCCATCAACACAAATGCAAGCTGTCCTCCCTCTCTATCGTCTCAATGCTACCAGACGGCTCGTCTCAGCGACCCACTTCTTGGCAAATTCCTCTTCGGTAAATCTAGTCGCGGACTGTCGAGCGCGCTTGCGCATGGCCAGTGGATCAGCGTCTGACAGGGCTTTTTCAAAACCCTCGGCGAATTCTGCCTCATCGTTGGCGTGGTAGCCTGTGTAGTGTAAACTCTTGTCAGTATACTATTCAGTTGCCTCTTTTGTTTCCGTCTCGTGGAAGGATGTGGGGAAATGGGCAAAGGCTACGTACCCGTCGGCTTTCCATCCACCTCAACGACGATGTCAAGCTTCGGGCCACCACTGTTGTGGACAACCGAAATGAGCCCTGCGGCTTGGTACTCAACTACGCCAATGCCAAAGTGCTCGTTCCACATGCCATTGACACCAACAGATGCCTTCCTGAGCCACTCGAGGATCTCTGGCCATGAGGCGTCGAGGTGGAACTCTACCCGGTCCTTGATGCCAAGCTCATTGGCGAGTAGTCTGAGCTGATACACCTTCTTCGAGTCCTGGTCGTCTCGGACGCTACCGACAAGAACAAGCCGTGCCTTGTGCGCAGCCTTGCTCTTAGTCCTTAGGAATTTGGAAAACGCCTGCAGAATCAATTGATGGTTCTTCTCGGGTCGGAATTGGGCAATGTACATAATGACCTGTTCCCGCTTCTTCTCGCTCGCTTCGGATACCTCGACTTCCTGTTCAAGCTCACGCACCGCCACCGGGGGGTAGACAACAGCAATGGGGTTGTTGCGGTCCTTTTGGAGTCTGTTGGGTCCCCAAAGGCTCTTGACGTGCTCCTGGGTCCAGCTCGAGTTGGTCATGACCACATCGATGGATGACCCAACCCACGAGTATACTTTGGCAAAGAGCTGCCAATACGTCTTCTTCGCGAGACCACGGGTTCCCGCGCCTTGACCGGCATTTACACCATGGGATCCCACCGAGGAAGCAGGGTCCAGTGATTCGAGCATATCAGTGGAGATGGTCGGATAGTGCACGTATGCGCCCGTAGATACCTTGCGGAACAAGAATTTGCAGAGACCCAACGCGAAAGCGTAGCCCATCGTGTCGATGAAGATGTCGGGGACCAGTAAAGAAAAGGCATCCCACGCCAAAATCATGGATCCAAGTGATTGCCCAAGTAAAGTAAAATGTGGCCAGCTTGAGGCAAGGACCCAATGGCGCTTCGAAAGATATAGGAACTGAACAGTCGGGGGGTGTAGATGTATATTAAACCTACTCTGCACTGGAGGTTAGCACATGTTGCTTGTTACATTCGTGAGAAGTACAATTTTTCAAAGGGCAGGGCTCGACTCACTTTGACACGACGCAAAATGGCCTCTTTGTTCGCTTCATGATCGCCAGTGTAGACCACACACTTGGCTTTGGGCCATTGATCCTGAGTTGCGCGAATCGCGGCCCATAGCACACGTTCTCCGCCGCCCCCAGCGTTGCTGCGATGCGTTCTTCTTAGTTCATTCTTTCCCCACTCAGGAGCAACATGATGGTCTTACCAAAACGGGTGAAAGAATCCAATTATGCCGTCCCAGTCCTTCTGGGATTGTACACCTGTGCTTTCAGACTTCTTGTCTGTTTCCCCCTCCACGGCTTCCCATCCGGCACTTGGACTGGTTTTGGGGCGGGCATTCTCCTTCCAGTATTTCTCGTCTTCCTCGTGCATAACAGCGATGAGCTGGGCCCGCCGGCCTTCAGTCTTCTTGCGCAGGGTGTAGCCCAGGAACCGGCCGAACCTGTTCATGACAGTGGGTGCTATGAGGACGAGGAGAAGCGGCGTCGATGCTAGGAGAAGCACGACGGCGGGGAGCGTTCTGAGTTCCAACCCAAAGGAAAACGACTTGCCACCAGCTGGCGTCATGCAGGTTTCGGCCATGGCTGGCGAAGCGTTCGGCGGGGACGAGTTTTCTTTTCAAACTGGCTTCGGCGAATTCGGCAGCGGCGGTCGATGGGGGCAAACGAGGCGAGGTGGTTTGGCTTCTGGGATTAGGATGACAGCTGCAGAGTAGTGTTCAGGTTGAGCATCGCTAACATTTAGCTAGCATGCACGAACAAGAAGGCGAAAACAACGAGGGAGGGCAGAAGACGAAGCTGAAGCTGGAGTTGATGCAGGAACCTCCAACTATCACGTGTGGGGCGCGGGTGACAAGTCTCGACCGGCGACCGCGCTTCTTCATGCATTGTGCTCCGTACATACGTCCGTACATGCGCAGGTCCACGCAGGTCCGCTCCTAGTCCCAGCGGAATGAACATGGGTCTAGGCAAGACGGGCCACGGCAGACCAGTGGTTCTGTTGCATTCGATGACACGAACAAGGAAGGAGCAGGAGAGCTCGGCGGCCGCCGGGCCTAATTATGTAGTAAATAGATTGCCAAATATAATTGTCAGGTAGGGGTGTAGATAGATGATAAAAAGTGTTCAATTCGATCAATCAGAGGTGCAGACAGCAGCTGACTTTTATACCTAAAAGGTATATAGTACGCTACAGAAATAACTAGTCTATAGAGGTACTTCTAATATATTTATCTTTACTAATATCTTATAATAGGTTTTATCCTAGTTAATATATAAGCTATGCCTATATATCTAATACTTTAGGGAGCTCTTTCTAATATACCCCCCCTAGCTAAGATATCTATTAAAGCTAAAGATCTAAGGTATAAGAAGAGATTATAAATAATCCCTAGTGTTATAATTAGGTAGGAATCTCCTATAAGCTAATTCTATAGTAGAAGTCCCTATATATTTAACCTAATAAAGGCTTTATAAAGCTATTTATAAGTATCTTAGAGGTCTTTATCTAATTAACCTTAATATTACCTATTATATATTATTCTTAAATCTATATTTAATTTATATTAAGGTACTTAAGGCTAGTCTAAAGCCTTCCTTCTATATATTTAGTAATCTAGATTATTTACTTATTATTATACTAGATAATTAAGAGTAGTAGTATATATATATTAATATTATAAAGTAGCTTACTAAGAGAGATATACTAAAGAGCCTATAATAGCTTTATAATAGCTAATATCTTTATCTAAAGCTTTATTATTATTTAGGTAAATTATAGCTATTAGAAAAGAAGCTATAATTAAGCTCTTTAACTTATTATTAATAAGATTAGAAATAAACTTCTAAGTAATCTTTTAAATATATAATTCCTATAATAACTATATCTCTTTAGTATTATAATTTCTAATAATTTTAATACCTAGGAATTACTTTAATTTACCTTAGTTCTTAATATCTAAGCTATTTATTAATTACTTATATAGCTTTTTAAATTCTACTTTAGATCTATTAGGGTATAATACTATAATATTATTTACATAGAAAAATAGGATAAAATTATCCTTTATAAAGATATATAAGTTCTCTTTCCCTTAGATAAAGCTAAGCTCTAAAAGGAATCTTATTAAATAAAGAAACTATTATTAAAAAGCTTCCTATAGCCTATATAATACTCTAATTATCTTCTAGAGATAACCTTTTATATTTATACCCTCTAGGGGCTTATAGAAAATAGGTTCTTTAAGTTTTATATATAGGAAGGTATTTTAAATATTATATTATTAAGTATTAAGATTATTAGTATAGTAAACTATAAGTAGTATTTATAGAGATTAGGAGATAAGTATTATAGTATAATTATTAAGGTTATTCTTTAGTTATTAATTACCTTATACTACTATTTAAGCCTTAAACTCTATAACTATACCTTTTTTATTAGTTTTATATTTAAAAACCTAGCTAAGATTAATAATTTCCTTATACTTATTAGGATTTATTAGTTCCTTAGGTATATTCTCCTAATAGTTTAAGAATAAAAGCTTTAAAAGCTTCT
>JFGX01000269.1:0-36811 GCA_000729855.1 Epichloe aotearoae | reverse complement strand
ATACCTGCATTTTACGACCAAATCATGAGCACGACGAATGGGTGAACGAGTAGTTTCCGCTATTATCGTGACTAGAAAAAATAACATTTACTGTGTGGTATCAATATTCCTGGCTTTTTGAGCCAACGTCTCCTCGTACCGCTGATGATGCAGCAAAATGGCTGCCCTTCCAACCTCGTCCTTATTCTTGACAATAAAGTCGGCTGTGCGATCAAAATCGAAAAGACCGTCATCATCCATCAAATCCGACTCCGGCGCCACCCCGTATGCAGTGTCTCCCTCGAGGATAATCTTCTTCAAGGCCTTGATCTGGCACCCCCTGAACAACGTTGCCTCTGTATCCGCATCATCTGGCTGCGGAATGGTCCCTTTGATTAAATCCCTGAAGATCAAGCACCGTTGCCGTTCGAGAAGCGCTTCTTTTCTGCGAGCATGATACTCATCACCGACGTGGAACCGGGAAATGGCCTCACTGGTGATTTCTTCTCTGGTCGTGCGTCTCTTGAGAAACCGTCCCTGTTGCCGACACTCGGGCACGAAGTCGTCTACCCATTTCATGAACGCGGGACGTTTGCCCATTCGTCTCCGGTCATTGGACTTGAGGCTTTTGCAGTCACTGGCAACGGCTGTGTTGTTCGCGGGACTTTCGCCGTGTCTCTGATTTGCATGTGCCCAGAACATGGGACACTGTGATATATACTCGAACATGTCTTTGAGAGAGGCAAACGGTCGATCCCAGGCGTTGCCTATGGGGAGATTTAGGAACTGGAGGACCTCTGAGGGTTCAGAGGTCAAGAAAATCTTGGCCTTGGTTTTATTGAACTTTTCTACCTCGGGAATGCGTACAAATAGGGCTTTGTCATCAATGGTCAGGCCGTAAGGGCGTATGATGGAGCCGAGGATGTTCCATATATCGCCGTGGGCATGTTTTAGTAACGTCCATTCAAGGTTCTCCAGGCTTCGGCAGACTCGGACGTCGACCTGGATGTGCTTTGGCTGTTCTGAACCACCGGCAGCATCCAGCTCCTTTGGCCACGGAATGGCCAGGTTGGATCCCTGCGAAATGACATCGGTTGCACCGAGCAGGCCAGCAATGGTTTGCAGCTGAGTTTGGTTCCTGTCCTCGACCTTCGGCCATGCTACCAGGATGTCAATGTCTCCGAAATCTGCCTTGGCTGGGCCCTCTATCGGCGATGCGACACAAAAGTAGTGTTGCCTGAGGATGGCGTGACAGTGCGTCTTGACGTGTTCGTATACATGCTTGGGCATTCGTGGTGTGTATAGCGGTTTGTCACGGGAGGCGAATGCAGAGCCTCCCATTGTGACAAGCTGTGCGATGCCGTGGCGTGCGATTTTTTTGAAAAGAAATTGCTTGTTGCACTGGGCGCGCGTTGAGAGCGAAGCCTTGATGCGAGGCCGAGAGGATGTGCGCTATGAGACTGAGACGATTTTATTTATAGTCGAGACGTCGTGAGCGAGTGATGCTGGTAATCGATGCGAGTTGTTGTGAGAACAAGACAAGGCGACGGCGCTGTGAATAAACGTTGCACATGCGGTGATTGAATAATGGCGGCAACAAGAGGCAGTTTGAAGGTTATTTGATGACAAGAAGAAATCATTTATTGGTTGAAGAGGGTTTTTTTCTTCTTTTTTCCGGAATGTTCCCGCCAGTGTTCGATGGTGAACAAGATGCGTCTGGTGTCCCAGGCCAGGGCATGTACTTAAGTCGAGTCACTCCTGCCTCCGGCACCGCACATGTGTACATGTGCGTGCACTTGACACCAGCTGCTGCGACTTGTCACAGTCATTGGCAGTGCAAAGCCTGGTTGGCAAGGCATATTGACATTTCCTTCTTCTTTCTACCAGAGTCTGGCCATTCACTTTGGCTAGGAATTCATACTAGACTGACATGCAAACTGCAACCCGGCTAGGAGACTAAAATTCAATGCTATTTATTTATTGTATATATTCCAACCCGCGTCTTCATCGTCTCCAACATTACATCAACGATTCTTCGCAACTCCGCACGAACCAAGGCCTTATAAACCAATCTCCGAGTACGCATTCAAAGCCAGCTGTCCTCCAAGATGGGCGTACAAGACGTTTCCGGACCCGATGTCACCCGACTTGATGAGGCCCATCATTCCAGCCAAGCTCTTCCCTTCATACACGGGGTCGGTGATGAAGGCTTCAGTCCGCGCGCCAAACTTGATGGCCTCAATGGTGGTCTCGTCGGGGATGCCGTAAATCTTTGCATTGTAGTCGCTGTTGAGAACCACATCATCTTCCGTAATGTCGTCTCCTTGCAGCCCAATCTTGACGCCGGTGAATCTGGCAATGCGGAGGACTTGATCAAACGTCTCTTCGGGCCTGCCAGAAGCGTCGATGCCGATGACTCTGCGCGTCGGGGAGCCAAGCTTTTGAGCGAGCTTGAATCCCGCAATCATGCCGGCGAGTGTGGATCCTGTCACGGCACAGACGATGATGGTGTCGAAGAAGACGCCCATTTCCTTTTCTTGGGCCTCGACTTCGAATGCCCATCGGGCGAACCCGAGCCCTCCGAGGGGATGGTCTGATGCACCAGCTGGGATGTAGTACGGTTTCCCGCCCCTCGACTCAATGTCAGCGGTCAAGCGGGCCAAGGTGGTCTTGTGCTCGATCCCAAAGGTTGAGGCGTCGAGCTGCACGTCTGCGCCCATGAGACGCGAGAGCTGGATGTTGCCGACTTTCTCGTAACCTGCATCCTCCCAGTCCACCCAGTGTTCCTGGACAGTGGCTGCTCCAAGGCCGAGTCTGGCCGCCACGGCGGATACTTGACGAGTATGGTTGGATTGCACTCCTCCGATGGAGACAAGAGTATCGCATCCTTGTGCCAGGGCCTCGGAGGCGAGATATCTGTGTGTGTGAGGATGGAAGAGTTGTCAGCGATTAAACTCGTCGACCAGTGCTCCAAATGGGATACGGAAATCGGAGGAGGTTGGCCACTACTCTAATTTGCGGGTTTTATTGCCGCCGTATGCCAAGCCAGAGTTGCAATCTTCTCTTTTCGCGTAGATATGGACTTTGTCTCCCAGCTCGCGTGACATTCGCGGCAGATGCTGGATGGGTGAGGGGCCAAAGAGAAACGACTCTCTGGGTATCCTGGCGAAGAGCTCGGGTAATGCGAAATTGGCCATGATGCAGTCTTTGAAGCCGCGATGCTGTGATTCTCGTCTCTAAAGTACACAAGAGAGAGAGAAAAAAAAAAGAAAGAAAGAAAGAAAGAAAGCGAGACGATCGAGATGCTGTGGCTTGTGTTTGGATGCGCGTTTTTTGGAGTTGCAATCGGACCGTGGTGGAGCCTGCCTTTGGTGTCCCCAAGGCGCAGGAAGCTGTTCCGGATGCAAAATGAAAGGGAAACATGGAAGAAAAGTTGGCAGTGTAGTTGTTGAGATTATGCATCAATGTTCTGGAATCTGGATAGAAAAGAGTTCAATCGAAGCGGTTGGAAATGTATCTTCTAGCTAGTAAACCCCCGGCAGGAATCCTCCACGGGACCTGCTTTTTGTACTCCTTCATATCATCGCCATACTTCTCTGCACAGGCGGCATCAACTCGTGCTTCCTGCAGCACCTCGCGGCCGTCCAACATGGTGAAAGCTTTCAACGCTGTCGGTAACGCTTCCTGCAGGCAGAACCACGTAGGCCTTCACCCATCAGACTCATCTCTGCTTCCAACAAGCCGTGACAGATGACTTGAAAACATCCGCGCAATTTCCTCCAAGCCCTGTGCGTCGCGCAGCGTCGGGTCGCACCCAATGCCAATGGCGAGGCTGGCAGTCTCTCGACTGGGACCTACGTCGGCAAATAACACATTCGTGGGAAGGAAAGATGTGTCCAGGCCATCGACGGAACTGTCCCGACACAAGGGCGTGGGGGATGCATAGTCTGACGGCACGCCAAGGGGCCAGGGTTGAAGCAGCGTGTCCTTGGACACCTGGGGCTTGAGCAGGATCTCATCGTTCCACAGGATATTCAAGTGGGCGTTGAAAAGGGGCGAGACGCCTTTGTTTGGTGCCCACTTGATCACGTCTCGCAGACGGCTTTGTTCGTAGTCTGATTGAGAATTCGTCCGGTCTTGGAAGCTCTGGAGTAGTGTCGACAGACTTGTCCCGGCAAGTTGAGAACCGACGAGGTCCTTCGGGATGGCAACGGGTAGCATGTTGAGAGTCGGGCTGGCGAGACTCTCGATACCTTCGAGCTCAGCCGATCGACCAGCCGTGTAGTATCCGAATACAGGGGAGCCTGATTCCGTCATGTCTGAGAGCATTCGCCCAAATGCGACTTGAATGAGGCATTGCGGAGTGATTCCAAATGCTCGGGCAGCAGACTTCAGGGCACCTATGCTGACATTGACGCATTCGAAGCTGACGAATGCCCTGTTGCAACTCTTGGAATCCGTATTGACATCAGCTTTTGGTGTCAGGATGGTTGTTTCGCACTGGCCCAGCGTCTCGGTCCAGAACTGTTCTTCATTCTTGCCGCGCAGTTTTTGTTGAGTGAACTGAGCAAAGTGGGAGACAGACAATGGCGGACAAGGTTTCTGCATGGTTCCGCAGTACAAGCTTGAAAGTTGATCGATGAGAATGCCCATGCTCCAAGCATCATACAGCGCGTGATGGAGCCTAAGTAGAACCGAAACGCCCTCACGTCCTCCTTGGATGAGATAAATGCCGACTGGGGGCTCATATAACGAGGACGGGCTGAGGGAGAGGTGACGGATTTCCGACTTGACATATTCCTCCATGGTCATGTTCTCCGGTACCTGCTGGACGGTGAATGACTTGGCTGCATCGACACAATCTGGTTTTAAGATTGCCTGTACGGCCAGTGTTGGCTTGACTTGCGCGAAGCATGTCCTCAACGAGTCGTTTTTCTGCATGAGAGAAATCCATGTGTCCCGTAATCGATCCGCGTCCAGCCCGTTCTCCGTTTTGAAAACCCATACGGGCTCGTACAACGTCTTTCCCGAGTTGAGCCAACTTGCCAAGTGGTATTCTTGCCCGGGCAACACTGGTAGTATTTCCTGGATCTCCGCTTCCGCTCTCCCAAGTTTAGACGCTGCCGCCTTCTTGACCTCTTGATCAAGCAGTGGAGCAACGCCATTTGACTCTGTCGCAGACTTGTTGGGAGTAGCTTGTCCCGATTTAGCAATGCTACCTCACAGAGCTTCCCTATTCTGGCATTGCGCATGATTTCCATGGTTTGTAAGGGAATATGAGCTTTCCGGCAGGCGCCCGCCACACGAATTGCCACAATGGAATCAACACCGATGGAGAATATGCTCGTTTGAGCATCGATGCTGGAAACAGGCGTATCAGTGGTTTCTGACAAAACTTTTCTTAGAGGATCTAAAAATCGATCGATCGCGCTTTGGTCAAAGGGACTGGTCGGTACCGCCCTGGTTTCCCTCGTCAATCCTGGTTTTGGCACTTTGGACAGCACTCCAGGGGAGCTAATGGCCAACTCATCTGGATGCTTTCGGATGCTCTCAAAGCTCTCGACAAGCAGACTCATCAGATTATTCGTGGTATCGTCTGAAAATCTCGAGTGAACTTCCAGTTCCAGGCCCCCATGGCTCTTTTGGTGAACTTCAATGACAAGGTCATAATGAGATGGAGGGAGGGACTCTTTAGAGCCTTCAAGCTCGAAAGGCTGCCAGAAGGTAGCTTCAGCCGCGTCTTCACCCTTTCTGAAAACAAACAGTACCTCGAAAAGCTGCCCATCACGGCCATTCTCTTTCCGCCAAAGCCGTTGGATGTCCGATAGGGAAGCGTGCAGATGATCCAAGGACTTATTCTGGAAAGCTTGCAAATCGCGTAGGTAATCGTCGTTTGTGAACGAATCATCGTGTATGCAGAGCCTGAGAGGAACAGTGTTGAGCATTGGCCCAGCTACCTTGTCCGCGCCATTGATGTCCAGCCTTGCAGCATGAACTTGGCCTAGGACTACATCTCGAGACTTCGTCTGCGCGCATACTGCTTTGCTGACGGCCAGTTGGCAGATGGTTTGAATGGTGACCCCTTTCTCTGTACACCATTGCTCCAAGGCAGAAGTATCCTGAGCAAGCAGCATGGTCCTGGACGTCATCTTGTTTTGGATGTCCTCCGCTTCAGCAATTGCCGCTGCCCCTTCGTAGCCGGAAAGGCTATCAGCCCAGAACCCAACAGATCCCGAGGACATGTTGTGAATTTTCATAGCAGTCTCGTAGAAAGGTTTTCGTTCGGGTACAAGGTCTCCACGTAGAATAGCCCAGAGATCTTCAAACATGAAGCGAATTGAAGTACCGTCGTACGTGGCGTGGTGCAATGACACGACGAGCAGCATGTCTTCTGGGCTTCGAATGACCGTCGCTTTTACAGGAGGAGTTTCGAAGGACGAGATGCTAGGGAACCGTGTGCGTGTGATCAGGTCATCGATGGCGACTTGAAAATCTTCTGTATCTACTTCTTGCCAGTTCGATGTCGATTCTTGATGCACGGCTCCAACAAGTTGTGGACGGGGCTGGCTAATTTCATGAAAGGAAGTTCTGAGGATATCATGTTTGGCAACAAGTCTGCTCCAAGCTGATCTAACATGGTCTATGCTCGTTCCTTGAGGCAATCTGAAGGGATGATGGTGAGCATATAATGTTGGATCCATCATGACCGTGGCTGAAATCATGCCAGCCTGGAGTGGTGTCAACGGATACACAGCGACGACATCGTCCAGTAGTTTGTTCGGGACGGCGCCAGCGAGCAGGGCCTTGGACCAATTACCAATACCAGCCGATTCTGACGCTTCGTCGTCGGAGTCTTTGGCAGTCCCGTTGAAAGAAGAAGTAGTTTGTATATGCGTTGCTAATTTGGCAACGCTAGGGTTTCTGAGTACATCTGCTCCGGAGACCCAGAACCCTTCTTTTCGAAGCAACGTCGAGAACCTGATGGTTGTTATTGAATCAATGCCGTACTTGATGAAAGGTGTTGTCCTTTTCACTTCGTTCGGCAATGTATCCGAGAACGCGACGACCACATCCCGAATCTGCTGCTCCAGCACTGACCAGTCGTCACTTTCCTCCTGCAGAGACCCATGGGGTGGTAGTAGTCGTGTATGCAGCATGGACCCAAAGTCGCCATCTACCGCCTTGTTTTCGCCTCGAGTAAAAGAGGTAACCAATGACTCCATCTGCTCGAGTAATGCATCTAGCTCCTCCATCTTGTCAAACATTGTGGAGCGTGTTCGTAATGTCACCGTATCTGTGCCAGGATCCGCCTCACACTCGAGTGCCAGCTCGAGATCAAGAAACATCTCACCCTCCGTGGGTTTCAATATCCTGGACTTGGAGCTGCCTGAGTCTTGCGGTGGCGATAATTTTGTAAACGAGAACAAGCTAGAAAACAGTGGGCCAGATATCTCTAGCCACCTTGACAACGAGCGCAATGATGTATACTGATATTCCATTGACTTGAAAAGCCTGTCTTGAACAGTCGTGATGAGCTCTGCGATTGTTTTGCCGTCGGTGCCAATATTGAGTCGTTGAGGAATTGTCGAGATACATGGCGCGGCCATCGCGTCGATGCCCTCAATATCTATTGACCGTCCTGACAGAACCACACCAAAGATCAAATCTGGGCGTTTCAATGTCCGTGCTAGGACATATGCGAATATTCCCTGGATGAGCGCCGACAACGTCGTGTTTGTCTGCGAGCACAAACTCTCCAAGGTTGCAAGACTTGCATTTAGTGTCCTCGCCGTAGTCTGCGCTGTCCTTGGAGAAACTTTCTCTATTCTGTGATCGTAACCATCAAACAACGTGGTCCAGTAGCTCTTGGCTTTACTTTCGTCCTGTTGCTGGGCCGCAATGTGCTCTAGCAACGGCAAAGTAGACGGTCGTCGTGGTAAGCTGCTATCCGTGTAGGCAACCTCAAAGTCTTGGAAAATCATTTCGATGGAAACCATGTCATACAACGCGTGATGAATTGAGAGCATGAATAGAGACATCTCGTTTGTCTCATCGGCGCCATCACAAGATGCCAGAGTGAACCTAACGGGCGGAGACTTGTCGATGTTCGTGACAATGTCGTCGGCGATTTCTTTCTTGCGAGACAGCAATTCCTCCTTGGCCATATTTGTCCCATTATTTACGTGTTTCCAAACTGGGGTCGCATGGTTCTCCTTGATGACAAGCTGAACGATGTCATTTTCCCTATTGACGAAGCAGGTTCGAAGCAGCTCAGTATTCTTGACCACAGCAGCCCATGCAGCTTTTACATGCTCAACTGCGACAGCCGGATCTAACTCAAAGATCATGTGGCTGACGTACGCATTGTCTGCCTCGGATCCATGGCTCATTGTGTGCGCCACTAGTACTTCTTGTAGAGGCATGCAAGGCCTGATAGACTCAATATGCGTGGTTTCACGGCCCTTCAAAGAATTCATCGTTTTTTTCTCCAGTTCTTCAAACCTCGGTGTTATGCTTTCTGAAATGGACGGCTCTGCATGGTGAGATCCTTTGAGGGCATTCTTCATTCGACCCAGCTCTTCAATCGTCGGGTTTCGTAATAGTCGTGCCACGGTGATGCTGAATCCCAGCTTTTTCAACTTGAATGAGAGTTTGACTGAGGCAATGCTATCCAACCCAAGTTGAAACAATGTGCTTTCAGGTCTTGCGTCGCGTTTGTCATCTTGACTTACAACACTTTTGACCACGGTGAGAATTTGCTTTTCGATTGAGGTCAGATCTCTCGACGGTGCAGTCATCGTCTGCTTATTGACGACTGATGAGCTTTCACCAAAGAGCTCCCCAAGTGAAAGCGTATGAAACATATGCTCCAGAGCCTTTGCGTCCGTTTTTGCCGAAGTGTCCCTCAAAGGCATTAAAGATATGGGAATGATGAAATCAGGAACCATGTAAGTCGGCAAAGTTTGTTCACAAGCCTGACGCAAACTGTTGTTAATCTCCTGGTAGTTCTCGTTGATCCATCTCAGCTCCCCTCTTACAGCAGCACCAGATGATGCTACAAAGGAGACTAAAAACTGCTTTGATGTGCCCGGATGCTTGAGAAGAAGCGTGACGACATCAATGTCTGTCGGGGATAAAGAGCGAATAACCTCAGAAACTTCGCCAAGCTCCAATCGCTGCCCACGGACCTTGACTTGTTCATCTTTGCGCCCCAGAAACAGGATGGAGCTGTCGGCATCCATTCGGACAATGTCTCCGGTCCTATACATCTTTCGGCCGTTGATATCACAGAAACCTTTCGCATCGGGTCTGTTCAGATATCCGTTGGCAACGAGACTGCCTTCGATAACAAGCTCACCTGCCATGCCCTTTTTGACATGTTCATTTGAACCAGGAGCCAGCACGTGAGCAACTGAGTCTCCTAATGGATGTCCAATACACCTCGTGTCGGAGTCTGGCAAAATTCGCCCGGCACTGCATCCAATCGTAACCTCCGTTGGTCCATAGACGTTAACTAGAGCTACCCGGTCAGAGGAAGACCAGATTTGCTGAGTTCGTGGTGTCATTTTCTCTCCACCCACTCCTAGATACACCAGATGAGGAGCATCTTCAGGCACAAGGCCAGTCTGATCTAGCAGTGAAGGAACAATGCCTGCGTGCGTTACACCTAGTTCCTTAAAGGTTCGCGGTAGGTCATCCAGCATCGATAAACGTTCACCAGTTACCGCACAGAGACCAAAACGCCACGCCAGGAACATTTCGCCAATATGGACGTCAAAAGCCCTGCTAGCTAAGCAAAGGAACTTTCCTACGCCTCCAAGCTCCAGAGACTTGGGTGCAACATTGCCGATTAATTTCCCCCATGCGTCACTAAAAGAGCTTAAATTCTGTCGACTGACTCTGACTCCTTTCGGAGCACCGGTGGAGCCTGAAGTATACAGCAAGTAAGCATCAAGATTTGCTGGGTAATTATTGAGAATGTCTGAGGTGTTCTGAGTGGACAGGTTCTCTATGAATGATTTATTCTTGGTGTCGAGAACCTTTGTCTCTGGTGGTAGCTCAACTCCGTCAAAATTGTTGTCACAGACGAATGCCATGGCAGCCCTGCTGTCACTCAGAAGGAAGGATTTGCGGTCGATCGGCAGCCCTGCCTCGATTGGGACATAAGTGTTGCCAGATTTCATAATGCCGACGATGATGGCAAACGCAATCAAGGATCGATCCAGAGACACAGCAATGGCTCTGCCGTGGAGAGAGGCGTGGATTATGAGATTCGCGACTTGATTTGCCGTCTCGTTGAGCTTTTTGTAAGTCCAATCCTCTGTCACAATCTTCTGACTTCCAAGAAATCCAGTGGCAACCTCGACAGCTTTCCACTCTGGGTGCGTCTTCGCCCAAGTCTCAATGTAGTGTGAGGGAGAAACAGTGGATGTATACTGAGCGGATACTTTGGAAGAAGCAATAGACAGAAGATGTCGAGGGAAATGGGCGTTAAGGCCAGAAAGAGAGGTTTCGGGAGAAGCTTTCTCAAAAGCAATAAGAAGTGCGTCCAGTTGCTGCAAGAAGATGGCTTGAGCACTTGATGACATCAAGGTCTCATCTACCGACAATGATATTGTGATCGTGTCATCCGCGCCCTCGAGAACATTCAGAGCAAACTCATGGTCAACGAATACTCCAAAGATGTCCTTGAATTCTTCCCACGGCGCAAGACTGCCTCCATCATCTTCAGATCGCTGGTGCAGGACATATACGGCGGAGTAGAGAGCCTCATCCCGACTCTTTTTGAGAATCTTGCGAACGTCTGAAGGCTGCGGGGGCCCATATCGAATACTATCCATGACCAAAACTTGCTGGCTATGGACCATATCTTTAAGGCTTCCAGATGAGCGGAATGGCACTGGGTAAGTTGCTGAGAGTGGCGCCATGGCACCCACAAGTTGCGACTCCAACAATCTCTCGGAACGAACTTCACCAAACAATACGCTCTGCTGCTCGTAATACTCCGTCAACATGATTCCAAACGCGACGCGAAATAGAGGACTTAGCGAAGATGCCCCAAGCCTCCGCGCCAGCCCGGTTAGCTTTGACGTCGATCGTGTCGCTTGCAGTTCAGTAGTACGATGACGAATCTGCTTAACAACAGCCTTTGGGCTATTTGACGTTGCATCTTCAAAGGATGTCTGCGATACCAAAGGGCTTAAGGTGTCGCCCCAAAACTTGTGTCCTTCCGGTTCACTATAGCGTACAGCGAGTCTGCTAACTGCCTCCTGAACCTGACAGCGCTCGACAGGAAGCTCGGCTGTTGAATAAGCCCACGCCACGTCATGCATCAAACTATGTAGCATTTCTCCATCGCATAATGAATGATGGATCGTCAAATTCATCATCCTCTGGTCTTGTTGCGCCAGTATAGTTACTCGCCATGGTGGGGACGAGAAATTGTTCTCATGCTGTGTCCTTTGAAGGTTGGCGCACACCGCCTGGATAGATTGCTGCCAGTCGCCTGAGTCGCTGACTATTTCTTGCCAGTCCATGCTTGCATTGTAATCAATCAACTGTATGAACATCGAAGACGGCCCGGAAGATTGAGTCTCCTCTTGTTCAAAGTACGCTGTAGGAACGAAGCTAACCTTCAAGATATCGTGGTTCCTGCTGACATGTTGCCAAGCTTGGCGCACTCTTGCAATGTCAACTGTCGAGGGAAGTCGCCAGGAATAGCTAGCCCAATAAAGCGTGGGATCCCTTAATGTTTCGACTAGCATTCCATCTTGGAAAACTGTGGTAGGAACCAAGGAGAAGTGAGCTGGGTCTCTTGCTAGGTGTCGTGATACCAAAGGTTTCCAATGATCAAGATATCTGCTCAAGAGTGTCTTCCAATTCGAAGTGCCTTGTCTCTCAACAGATAGGTGATTGATGAGGTCCTCAATCGTTACACTATCCAATACTTGGATGGCGGATATCTTATGTCCATCGTTTTTAAGTCTTGAACTGAGTCTAATTGCTCCAATTGAATCAACGCCAAGCTCAGAAAGGGTCGTGCTCCTCGACAATGTTGTCGGCATAATTTTGATAACGCCTTGAATCTTTTCAAGAAGACGTCGATGCTTGATACACCATTCGGGGTCAACTTGTTCATCCGCGACCGGCGACATCGGCTGCGTAGACCACTCTCTGCCGACAACTTCTAATAGTCGCTTGCGATTGACTTTGGAGGATTGATTGCGGGGCAGGCAGTTCAATGGTATGAAAACGTCTGGCACCATGTGTCGTGGAAGCTCAGCGGTAGCGTGTCTTTTTACGGCTTGTGCTACTAATTGCGCCTCCTCGTTCTTCATTATACAGAAGTTATCGACGTCAGGTGACTTCTGTAGCCCACAGTCCACGAAACATATGAGAGAAGATTGCGTGGAGCCAGGAAGTTTGGCCAGCAACACCTCGCTGTGAACAACAGACTCGTGGCTTGCTGAGCAGACAGTGGATATCTCTGTGAGTTCTACACGCATGCCCCTGATCTTGACCAGATCATCTTTTCGACCAACAAAGTCAAAGCTTCCATCGGCAAGCTGTCTAACGTAGTCTCCTGTGTGGTAAACACGGCATTGCAAAGTCGAATTCCACCGGAACTTGTTGTTACTACTGTGTACATTGTCCCAGTACCCAGGCGAAAGCTGAGGGCCAGAAATGACAAGCTCCCCCAGCATGTGTTTCATCACTGGATATCCAGATGCCATCACGTATGCATTGACGGCTGGGAGGGCAGTTCCGATGTTCCCACTTCTTGATCCTGCGCTCAGCCTGTTGATAGTAGTGTTGATTGCCGTTTCTGCTGGCCCGTACACGTTACAAAGAGACATGCGTGACTTCCATTTGTCTGCTAGAATCTGTGGTAGTACTTCGCCTCCCATTGTTGCCACTCGCAACGTTTCGAAGTCCTGGGGCTGCAAAGTGCTGGCAAATGTCGGTGTCATCGAGGTGTGTGTCGCGCCAACCTTGTTGGCTAAAGCTGTAAATGAGCCAAGGAGGATGTCCCTGATGGCAGAAACAAGCGTCCCCCCCAGTCTCCATGCTGTAAACACATCACACACAAATGCGTCAAAGGTATAATTCGCAAACTGAAGAAACCTGACTTCACAGCCTCTCAGGTCCAAGTCCACATTAACACGCTGAATATACGAGTCGATGGACAAACTCGCTGACTCATGTGAGATAGGAACTCCTTTAGGTGTGCCAGTGGTTCCACTGGTGAAGATGACGTAGGCGATGTCTGATCTCTGTATCGAGAGGTTGTCCAATCTCGCAGACTGCGATGCTTTTAGAAGCCGAGAAATGCTACAAGAGTCCCCTTCCAGTATATCAGATACACTAATTGACTTGAAAGAAGGAGGCAGAATGGAAGACAGTTGAGAAGTAGTCGATTTGCTAGTGAAGCAGATTCCCGCGGTTGTCTTTTCAATGAGAAAGATTTGTCGAGCAGGAGGGTAGCTCGGATCAACAGGGCACCAAGCAGCTCCAGCTTTCAGTATGCCCAACAAGGTAATGTATAACTCCGGGCATTTCTCCATGAAAATAGGCACAACGTGTTTTGAGCCATCTTTCGCAGACAACTGACTCATTAGAAGCCCAGCAACCCTTGTTGCTTTCATTTCTAGATCTGCATAGGTCAGTTGAACCTTGGGATGATCGGCACTCAAGTCGTCATAGAATGCTAGCGCAATCGCATTTGGTGACTTTTGGGCGAATTCGGCGACGCATTCGTGTAACAACTGCTGGCCCAAGTGGTGATACCCGTTGATCTGTTCGAGTTGGCCAGGCTCCTGCTGAGATGTCCAGACTGAAGGGTCCATGTACTTCGCGTTAGGATAAGACATGATATGGTTTGTGACTCGTGCAAGATCTGCAAGCATGGTATGAGCCGCACCATCATCAAGAAGTGCAGTTTGGTAGGTCAATCTGAACTCCAGAAGGCCGGATCGATCGGGATAGACTTCAATCATCACAGCTAGGTCGTTTTGCATACCAGGATGGCACACTCTCTCGTACAATGCCTCACCTTTGCCACTGTTTAGGTACATCTGGAGAGCAATGGTTGTATCGAATCGAGCCCCAGTTATGGGTGTATGTAAATAAGAAAGAGCTGCGGTATTTTGTGCTGTTATTTCCAGAAGTATGTCGATGTTTCGTTTGTCGTTTTCCTCGTTCAAATTCACTCGAGTTGATTGGATTGTGAGAACCGGCGCAGAACAATTGGCCAGCTCCGTTGTGAATCGATCCGACATAGTATTTCCAAATGCAACATCTCGCTCACCGGTATAAGTAAACAGGATCTGTGCCCAGGCTGCTTGCAAGATAGAAAGAGGGGAGCATTGCAGGGCTGCAGCTTGACGCGTCAGGCTCTCCAGCGACAGATCAGACATGAAGCTGTATCCACCACAGCCATTCTCGTCGGGTCCTGGAACGGTGCTGCGAAGACATGGGAAAGAAGGCGAAAGAAACCCATTCATGTAAGCCTGCCAGAACTGAGCTGCTTCAGCTCTGTTCTCCGAGAAATGTCTTTCAACGGCAGTCAGAACCCCAGTTCGCTCGATGCTTGGTTGCCCCAAGTATTCTCTCTCGATGTCCTCCAAGAGAAGAGTTTCTGAGCCACCGTCAAAGACAGAGTGTAGCTGGCTGAAGACTATAATAGTTTGAGTGGGTGATTGTACGACCGATAAGCGTCGAGGTGGCTCATAAAGCGAGATCTTCTCCTCGGCCGCCTTTTGGGCCGCTTGGATGACGTCTTTGCATTCGTTATCAGATTTCGCGCTGTAAAAATGTGGCTTGATTTGAGCTGCTTCATGATCGGGCGATAAGATACACTGAGCAAAGGGTGTAAGATCATCGTTTACCTCAACGAAGACTGAGCGCATAATGTCGTAACGTGACAGCACGCGAGTCCAAGATTCAACAATCCTCTGCGCATTAAGCTCCGGCTTCACAGTATAAACTGTATGCTGAATGAATGCTTTCCCACCCGGAACCGCTTGAAAGCCGTTTGCATCAGCAGTGAGAAGGAAACTAGCCAATGCCACGGCCTGAGACGTGGTCACTGGTAAAAAGGAGACTATGTTATCTTCATTGAAGCCCAATACGCTGAGACACTGCTTCTTGTGACGATTCTCGAAGTCGATGAATAGAGTCTGCAAATTGTTCGCTTTAGCCAGCGAGGGCGTGGATCGATTCAATGCTTGTTGAGCTTTGGTGTTGAGATCACCAAGATTATGGCATGTAAGGATGTCCGTAACTTGAAGTCCTTCGATTCCAATCTCCCTGAAATTCTGCAGAAGTCTAACAGAACGTAGACTGTCAATGCCTAAAGATAGGAGTGTGGTCGCAGACGTGATCTTGTCCGATCCCACGATAGCGACACTGGAGACTGCCTCAATGACACTCTGCAGCATTGGGATTGAGCTGCTTCCTGCTTCGCGATGGCCATCCACATCCCCATTTCCCAAGCATTTCATCCCTGATTTCTCCGGCGATAAGCAGTACTTGGCCAAGGTTTTCCGGTCGGTCTTCTCACTCGCTAGACGAGGCAGCTTGTCCATCACGTAGTAAATCGACGGGCGCATATGTGGTTGCAACACATTTTCTGCTCTTTCTTGACAAGCAGCCAATATATCGCTGTCGCTTTGTTCCCCCCGACAAGTTACGACGGCAATCAATTGCACTTGTGGCAGACCAGAGACTTCCGGTTTCAGAGCCACTACCGCCACTTCGGCAATGATAGGATTTCGCAGCCCGGCCTCAATTTCTCCTAGTTCGACTCGCCTGCCTAGAATTTTTAATTGATCCGACGACAATCTTCCTAAAAACTCGACTTGCAGAGTGCCATCTGGGCCCATGATCAACCTTGCCATGTCTCCTGTTCGGTACAATTTTCCGTAAGGCTCGACATAAACAAAGGCGGCTGCAGTTTTTTCGGGACTTTTGAGATAGCCGATTCTCAGTTGCGGACCTCCAATGGCTAATTCACCTGCAAAGCCTAGGGGTACAGCCTTGGGTGGCTCGGATGAGTCCAGTATGATATTGGAACACGTAGGCAAGGGTGGGCCTATAAGAGATCCTCTGTGTTTCAATGACACTCTCGCATCTACCGTACAGGTGATGGTGGCTTCAGTCGGACCATAGGCGTTGAGAAGATTTGTATCGCCGTCTGCCAGTGATGGATCACGATCCCGGGCAAAAAGCTCCGAAGCCTCGCGTTTTAGCATTTCGCCGCAGACCCATACCTCGCGAAGTTTCGGGATCCTGCTCGGCCTCAGCAAAGACGCTAGAGTCGGCGTGGTCATTGTAATCGTTGCTCCCAACTGAGTAATGACTGATTCAGCATCAGTGAGCATCATGGTTCTGTCGCAAGCACATATTGTGCCACCGATGGAGAAAGTGACGAAGATTTCCAAGACGGATAGGTCGAACGTTGGCGCCGCCATTTGGAACCACCTGATGCTTGATGGCCCTGATTCGAACGAGTGGGGAGATGCCGCGATGTTCGCAGCTATTGAGCACACAGCAGCATGGTGTGTTATCTGAACGCCTTTCGGCTTGCCGGTAGAGCCACTGGTGAATAGAATATACGCGACATCATTCTCAGACGTGTTGACCAAGGGAGGCGGCCTTTGCCGCAAATGCTCGCAGTTTTGGCGGGCAATTGTCTCTACGTTGATGAACGTGAAAATCGACGAGTCTCCAATGATCCTGTCAAAGTACTCGAGTGTCTCGGTAGAGCCAAGCACGACCTTGGAACTGGTAAGTCCTGTCATGTGCTGGAGCAGTTCCGAGGGGCAATCCGTAGGAACCGGGGATACTACGCAGCCTGCTTTGAGAATGCCTAACCAGGCAATGTATAATTCTGCCGAAGTGCTCAAAGCAACAGTGATATTTCGATCCGTGTGATCTGCGTCAACACCAATGATCTGCAGAATCTTTTCTGCCAGGTCCGAAGACAGATCATCCAGATTTTTGTAAGTGTAGGTTGCTCTGCCTGTCGAGCTTAAGGCGTCCAATGCTATTTTCCCAGGGTTATCCCTCACTCGAGCCAAGAAGGCGTTATGCAGTAAAGGCTTCGCATATTCCTGAGGCCGTTTTGGAAGGCAGAGTTGACTCTCGAAATCTGGCGGAGCCATCAATGGAGGATGGTTCAAAACTGACTGGCCCCGAAAGTTCAAGGTCTGAAGCTGAAGCTCTCGATTCGATAATTCTTCACTGTGCTGAGAGGGGTTTGTCCAGCCCATGTAGGAGCACAAGGAGGTACTGATCGATTGCAGAAACGGCCGAGGTACGAGATCTCGGCACATGCGTACAGAGTAGCTTGACTCGTCGACGGCGACAACGAAGGATTTTTCGGGAGCAAAAAGACTCGAATCATTGTTATCAAGCTGTCGGCGAATGATAATACCGAACTCAGAATGACCGCTTTCTACAAGTGGTGTGCTGCGCAACAGTGTGATTCCATTGTGGTCACTAGTCGCCTGCGTTGGGTCTTTTTTTGCTTGGGCCGTGCCAGATTCTGCAATACCGGATCCGCCGTTGCTGGGAGAAATGATGAAGTCGAATGATATCTCATCATCCCCGACCAAGCTTGATACAAAATTGGCAAAGCGACGCAAGGCCTCATCCTGACTCTGGTGTTGAGTGTCGATGTTCCCGCGAATAGTATGATGGCGCGCATTGCGTCCTACTGACTGTCTCTGCTTCGGCCCCTCAAAGCAGTGTAAAGCGGGAAAGCGGGTGACGGCTACTTGATCCATAGCTTACTTTGGTGAAGTTTTTGTTCAAAGATACAAAAAGCTTGGCATTGCACACCAGAATCGAGCGTTTTGAAGCCGTTTTATTACTGACGTTTTGAGCCGGGAGACTTTCTTTCCTCATACTTTGTAAATTTGTTCCATAACGAGGTGGATACTTTTCTGCCAAGGGTTTTTTTGCTACGTACATATACAAACTGTCAGGGTCTGGTCCCATTCTTGTCCGGTTGAACACATAAACAAGCATCGTGTGCGTATTAGTCTTGCGTCTAACAGGGTCAGATGGTGGGTCAGATACAAGAGACTCAAGAGTGCGGTGATCAACAAGGACAAGAAACAAACCGTGGGCGGTACTGTGACTCATCTTGGTTATGCCGCCACAATTCAGTTTTTTCTTCATACCTCGCCCATCCACCTAAAACCAAGGCCGAAGATCCGTGACGTGCTCGGCTCGGTCTAGTGCCAAATCCGCCTCGAGGGATACATGCCTCGTGCCTCCTGACTGCGAAGCGACAAGGGGCGTCGCATTACTGGGCATGATGATAAAGGCGGTGATCTCCCTTTCGACATGCATGTAGAGAATGGCCGAGTCGCCGGCGAGGCCTCGGCTTGGAGGCAAGGGGCAGGAAAAATTATCTGATCCAGACAAGGTTATCAGACCCGGTTCAAAAAAGGGCCCGAGGGTGCGCACTGTGTGCCAGTGGGTCCTGATTCCTCTCTCATTCCTCTCCGATTCCTCTCCGCCGGTGGGGTGGGGAGTGACTGCAGATTGATTAGCTCCACGAGATGGTTGGCTGGATGGCTGGATGGCATCCATTTCCTTCCTCATTCGGAGTCATTACCAAGTTTTTCTGGCCACGAGGATCAATCGATTGGCCAGGACCGTGGCGAACTCCACCCCATTATCTCTGCGGCAATCCCTGCTGGGGGGGGGGGAAGGGGGGGTGTGCTAGGTTTATCAATCTGGCATCAGTGGCGGCGACGAGGAGAAAGGACCAAGGTAGGAAAGGCAAGTGGCAAGCAAGCCTTGGCGAAAGATACATCTGAGTCCTGAGTGGAGTCTCGTTTCCAGTCTACATTAGCTCTGGACCTGGACCTGGAAGATGTCAGCATAAACAATAAACAGCTGCAACGGGCCGTTCGATTCATCAGGGCGGGCGAACAGATCCGAAACGTCTTCTTCATCACGATACATCACCAATGTCGGATACGACCGAGAAAATGGCTGCCAAAAAGGTACGTTAGAAGTAGAAAACCCAATCCGTGTTTCCCATGACTGATTTGGCCCTGAAAAGCGGTCTCGATCCGCCTTTGGCTACATCCGCCTGCTGGTGGCCGTGGGACCGAAGCCTCTGGATTTCGTGCTGCTGGCTTTCGGGATCCTGGCCTCCATTGCTGCTGGCGTGCCATTCCCCATCATGTCAGTGTTGTTCGGTCAATTGGTCGATCAGCTGAATGGTGCATCTTGCGCGAACGGGCAGCAGTCGGGCGCCTCGAATGAAAACGCCATCGCAAACAAAGTTCTTTTCACCGTTTACATCACCATCGCCAACTTTATTCTTATTTACGTTGCCAGTGGTGCCTGGGCCATATTTGGCGAGCGCTTAGTTCGCCGTCTCCGGTATGCTTACCTGCGGTCTTTGCTCAAGCAGGAGGTTGCTTTTTTCGAAACTTGTCCCGCTGGCGAGGTCGCTACCAGACTGGACGGCGATCTTACTACAATCCAGGCCGGCGTGTCAGAAAAGGTCGGAATCGTCATTCAGAGCCTCTCGTATTTTGTAACTGCATACATTGTGGCGTTTACATTGGACGCTCCGCTGTCGGGAATGCTTGTGAGCCTGGTACCAGCTTTCATGCTCATGGCATTTTTCGGTGGACATTTTTCCAAGAAGTACAGAGGTCAGTTTGAAGAACGACTCGCGCCAGCTATCTCGGTGGCATCCGAATCAATATCCAATATGAAGCTCATCAAAGCTTTTCGCGCCGGCAAGAAGATCGAAGCCATTTTCGAAACTCACCTGGCTACCACGCGGCGACCTGCCTTGGGCAAACTTCTGACAGCGGCAGTCCAGATGGGCTTGCTGTATTTCATTGCATATTCTGCAAATGCTTTGGCGATTTCCCAGGGAGGAAGACAAGTGGCTGATTCAATCGCGTCGGGGTCGGGTGTCACTTTCGGAGCTGTGTATGCAGTCATGATGACACTGATAGATTGTATGCAAAAAAACCCTCCATCTTTTTTTGTTGAGTTCCTTGGATCCATTATTTTGTGGCCTACTCATGCGTGTCCGTAGCCTCATACATCATCAGCCAAGTTGCTCCATTTGCAACAATTTTTGCGGCAGCGTCAGGAGCCGCGGAAAAGATTCTCGATACAATTCACCGCAAACCAAACATCGATTCATCCGAGGACGCCGATGGCCTTATCATGTCAAAGATTGAGGGCAAGGTTGAGTTTCGGGACGTTGTGTTTCGCTACCCAAGTCGTCCCGGGGTGAAGGTCCACGACCATCTCAGTCTTACGATCCCTGCTGGGAGAATGACTGGTATCGTCGGCGGCTCCGGAAGCGGCAAGTCTACCATAGCTACATTGACACAGCGATTCTATGATCCGGACGAAGGGTCCGTCCTGGTTGATGACCAAGACGTGCGAGACATCCAACTGCGTTCTCTGCGGGGTCACATTGGCTACGTCGAACAGAATCCTGTTCTTTTTGACCGCTCAATCATGGAAAACATTGCACATGGCTTGATCGGCTCTTCGAGGCCGGAACACGCGCCTTTGCATGGCCTACTTGTCAGTGGCGATCTTTCTCTACTTGCGGACGAGGTTGTCGAGGGGGGTGACATGGACGAGCTGGCAGCACGATCATCACAACTGAACGAGCTGCTGTCCCTGATTCGAGTTGCAGCTACGCAAGCAGGTCTGGATACCTCCCTCGTCAAATTTCCACACGGCTTGGCTACATCCGTCGGCACTGGTGGCGGGAACCTAAGCGGTGGTCAGAAGCAGCGCGTAGCTCTTGCACGTGCTCTTATTCGGCAGCCGTCTATTCTTATTCTCGACGAGGCTACCGCTGCCCTTGACTCAAGCACGGAGGCACAGATCATGGCGTCTATTCATAGTCTTCCGGGTAAGAGGACCATTGTCTTTGTGGCACATCGGTTGAGTACTGTAAAGAATGCCGACAACATTCTTGTCATGGGGCCTGGGGGTAAAATCATTGAACACGGCAGTTACCCAGCGCTTATGAGCTCTGGTGGTGTCTTTGCCTCTATGGTTCAATCTCAAGCGATCGTTGCTGAAGAAGAGGGTAAAGATCCAACTTCGAAGGCGCCCGAATCATGCCATCCTGAAAAGATCGATGCTATTGCGACCTTGGGCAATGACAACAAACAAGGGGCGACAGTCAATGAGACGATCAACGAAGAGTCGCTATCGGCAGACAAAAAGACACACATCAAGCCAGAAGCGGAATTGAGCAGCCTCGCCGTATTCTTCCATCTCATGAAGATTGACCGTATGCGTCACCGCGTTGCATCAATCGTAGGTCTCTTCGCCTCCATCATTGTCGGCGGAGCACATGCTGGTGAAGCCGTCATCTTTGGCAATGCCGTTGCCAACCTGGCCTTTTGCCGTGCGCCGCCTGATGTTCGCCGCAGTGCTGCTTTCTACGGTCTTCTTTTTTTCCTGCTTGCCGTCCTTGAATTCTTTGCAAACACAGTGTCCGTCTCATGTTTTGGGTACGTTTCTGACGGGCTCGTCAACAACATTCGCAGGTACACCTTGCGATCTTTGCTTCGTCGTGATCTGCAATGGCATGAGACGGGAGACAGGACGCCAGGTGCCCTCATTAGCTACTTCACGGCTGACGCAACGGCCATGAGCGGCTTGACGGGAACAATTTTGGGCGTCACAGTGTCAGTATTGGTGACTCTTCTTGGTGGCATCATTCTCGCCAACATTGTGGCGTGGAAGATCTCTCTCGTCCTGACCGCTTGTGTGCCTCTGATCTTCGCTTGCGGATTTCTTCGACTCCGTCTCCAGGCACGATTTGCGGCGCGACACGCCAAAGCATTCTCTGACTCTGTCTCGACCGCTACAGAGTCGGTCACACAAATCAAGACCGTATCTGCGTTTTCTCTGCAGGAGGAGGTTCTCAACACATTTCACAGATCACTCGGTGGCCCATACAAGGCTACTCTAAAGTCGATTGCTTTTGGCAATCTATGGCTTGCCGGGGCTTTCAGCATCGGAACCTTGGTCAAAGCCCTGGCCTTTTGGTGGGGTGGCCGCCTCATCGCTCGAGGGGAGATCACGCAGACTGCCTTCCTCATCAGTCTGGTATCCCTTTTGTCTGCAGCAGAAACCAGCGGTCAGCTGTTCAGTCTGAGCCCAGACGTCACCAAGGCTGTCGTGGCTGCTCGTCGCGTGTTTGGCCTCATCTGCCCAGATGGCAAAACCGATCGACTTCGTCTCGAACAACCGCCACCTTCTGATGCCGAGAAAAACTTGGCTCCTCATTCTGGTCCTGCTGGTCCAGAGGTGGGAGTGGAAATTTCTCTTCAGAATGTCCGCTTCTCATACCCAAACAGTCCCGATACTCCGATCCTTCGAGATTTGTCACTTGACATTCCCGCGGGGTCATTTGTGGCTCTTGTTGGGACGAGTGGAGCCGGAAAATCCACCATCCTCTCATTACTCGGTGGTTTGTACAAGTCTACGGGGGGCAAGGTGACACTCGACGGCTACGACATCGGCAGATGTCGTCACAATGCAAACGACGGCGAGGCCTTTGCAGACGACGACGACGACGACGACCCCTTGCCCATCTGGAATGACATGGCCCTGGTGCCACAGGATCCCACTCTATTCTCCGGGACCCTGGCGTTTAACATCAATTTAGGCAGTCGCGACGGCTGGGACGCATCCCCGGCTGAGATTGAGGATGCTGCTCGTCTTGCCAACATCCACGACACAATCAAAGAACTTCCCAAGGCATATGAAACGCTCTGCGGTCCGTCAGGGTCTCAAGTCTTCTCTGGTGGACAGAAGCAACGACTTTGCATCGCCCGAGCTCTGATTCGAAATCCACGTCTATTACTGCTGGACGAGCCGAGCAGTGCCATGGACGCAGAGAGCGAGCGCCTCTTCGAAAGGACTCTCGAGGGCCTTATGAGGCGCAACGATGAGGGTAAAAGACGTGTCACAGTGGTCACCATTGCCCATAGGCTACGAACAGTCATGAAAGCCGACAAGATCTTTGTCATTGAACATGGGCAGATCCTCGATACGGGCACACACAATGAGCTTGTGTCACGATGCGTCAAGTATCGCGAAGATGTTATGCATCAGACGTTGAACCAGTAGTGCAAGGTTTTCGGGTGAAGGAAAAAAAAAAAAAGAAGCATGGAATTTACTATAGAGCGGGCAATTGTCATAGCAGAACGCATTCCTGGATTACTCCGTACACATTGAATAATACGCGTACGTACACTTCACGGCTTCTATCTCGAGGGCCCGTTCCTTGCCAGCTTGCAGCTAGTTTACTTGCGGGTAGTACATGTATTCCTGACAGCGTGATCACACCGAGTTGAATGTAAAGAAGAGAATGGGACAATCACACAATGGGGACGGTTGACCTCGGCATTTGCATGTTGCTCGCCGACGCGAGCCCAGGAGGGACAGCGAAGATGTGCCGCTTTTTCCCGCACATCCACGACACAAAGGATCCGGCAGGATCGATTAGGAAGGTACTCAAATGCATGTCAAGGACAGAACAGGTCTAACGTCGCAGGCTTTTCAAAAATCGCAAACCGCAAACTCTCTCATCCTTGAAAGGCAGGGGGGGGAGGTACATATCTCCTTGTGTAGACGTGTTACACCTTGTGGGTCAGTGCGGCCCCCACAGGCCCCCTGCTACGAGGTTAGTGGCGGCGTAGGTAATAATCCGTACGCGAAAGTGTGATATAAATTTAGTGCGAAGGCGTGAGATGTGGGATGTTGCCGTATTACAATTGTGGGTACGGATCATTTCGGATTTTCCGTACAGCTCCGATTAGCAGAACTCTTAAAAGATACCTAGCCTATTAAGGTGGATAATGGATTAGGTAATAAGTGATTATTTATACAGGGCTACGCTAGCTAGAACACTTGGAAAATACAAGCATCATTTTACCTCACTAACTTCTAGTATCGCTTCACGCTTCACTAACTATTACCCTAAGATCTTCATCCGAAAAAGGCTGCATATGTTTTATGATTATTGTCTGACCAATGCCCAAAACGAGATTCCTCCAGAGCACACAGCCCGACGAATGTAAGATATTGATGATGAAGTTGCTGTTAGTTGGATTGGTAAAGCTTAATTGGGTACATAATAGTCCCGCCTTGTTTTTTAATCCGAAGAATGCCCACTGCCTAACCGTGCTCATTGTGAAGCCTATAGTGATTCCCGCGACTACCACAGAATTCCTTCGCGTCACATCATAAGGAATGTGCACTAATGCTTCGCTGCGCACCCTGCGCGAGCGTTCATGAAAGGACACGGCTTCTGGCTCTTGTCTATAGGAGAGAAGAGAGAACATGTGAGCGAGATTGAATCCTAAATTAGGCTCTTAACGTGTTTTGACGTACCCAGGAGTTGCAACAAGGACGTCGTACAGGTCATGCTGCTTTGGGTTGCATTTCTTAACAAGTGGGGTTGTGAGGGCCATGGCGCTGGCAAAGAAGCCAAGAGTAGTGAGGAACTTCATTGATATTTCGGGCCTTGGATATGGCTTTGCACGGGATAGGATAATAGAGTTGGAGTTGAAGCTTAGGATAGCGATGGTTTACGTTCTACGGAATATGAGTCTCACCAAGGCTGACTTCTTATAATACACTGGACGGTATGGTAAGAAATAATGTTAGTCAGACTATATTAGCTGTGTTAAAGTGCCGCATCTTTTATCAAACTCGGCAGGTGACTTAAGCCTAAGATTAACGGCTCAATGAGCGAGCAAATCAAAGGCGAACCCGTTGACCTTTGCCTAAGATGAGCGGCTAAGTTAGCGGGTAAAGCAGAGGCAAGGACTAATAGTGGCTAGCAAATTAGCAAGGCCCCGGCCGTTTAGGAACGACAGCTGTTAAATTTCCAATTAATATCTATATTATTATCACGGGATACCTGCTAATCTCCTTAAGCGTGTTCCACCTTGTGGAGTCGCGTTAACCAGGGTCTGTATGTATCCAATCCGATAAAAGTAAACTAGAGATACATACAATTTGCGGGGCCCCTAGACCCACAAGGTGGAACACGCTTAAGGAGATAGCAGGTCAATAGGTGAGAGTAGGGAATATTCGTTTGATTCCAAGTATCTAAACGATTAAAAGAAGAAAGGAAAAAAAAGGAGCAGAGGGGATATCGCGCCTTATGCGCGATGTATACGAACTATATGCATTGCTATTAATTCCTATTTTTAGTGATTTCATTTTTCTATTTGGCTACCTATTTCTAGCTCTCTAATAATAATCTTTATAATCTAAAGCAGTCTTTCTGATAATAGATCGGTATAATTTCTCATATGCGATAACGTAAGTATGGGGTGGGAGGCAGAGAAGGTATGCTAACTTATTAGTCAGTAGATCTAGCGCTATTTTAATAACGCTGGAAACAACAGATCGTCCGTAGACTTGTAGCTGTAATAGCACACACACACATACAATGCGACATGCCCGATGACAGCGCTCGACGGGCGAGAGTCCGGCACGCGTCAGAGCCATCCCATACTGTGTGATGGGAACAAGTTGAGAGCTTATTGTTAGCATTGCAGAACAACATAAAGAACTCGTCTCGATCGACGGCAGTGGGCATATCTCTGGCATGGCTCGTGCCCCGCCCACCTTACTATGTGTACTTGCGGTCTAATTTGGTGGACGGCAGCCAATTGATTATATGGGTGGTGGGTACCGGTCACACCAACGCCTGTCACAGCACATGAAGCTGCACAGGCTCATCATTTGGAGCGTCAGCCTTTTTGCATTCTCCTTGCCCAAAGCTCTTTAGTATCTCGGTGATTCATATACTGCAGTTCTTGTTTTAATTTTTGAACAAAAAGAAATGGAAAATGGAAGAAGAGGAGCATTTCTGGTGCTATTGAGAGTTAGCTCGAGCATAAGCTTGGAATCTCGTCTCACCCCACGGTGGCAGAACAAATGGGATTCGTTTCAAGATTAAGACTTGAGGAAAATGTTTTCCTCATGAATGTTCCCGTGGCTATATCCAAACTGGGGACAAAACACAGTATTCGTGACAGGCAATCAATCAACCAACTCTGTAGACCCTGGCTCTCTCCAATGATCAACCCAATGGATTTTTGCCACAGCCTCTTCAGCTGAAATACGGTTCTCTGGTTCATGTTGCATCAAACCTTCCATCACACTTAAGAGACAACGCAATGCCTCATAATCCTCTTCGATGCAGTCGGCTTTCTCAATTTCGTCGTTGCTCTCTGTGTTTGAAATGATTGTCTGTCTGCGCGGTTCAAAACTTTGGCTGAGAGGGACGAATGCGTCGTCGGCTATCATGAATGTTAGTCGGGTGGCTGGGAGAGAAGGAGGATGGGGTAAAATAACTCCAGAGAGCACAAGGGCAGAGTGAACACAAGGAAATGAAGACAGCAAGAACTAACGCAGAGGAGCGAACTTGGGGTTTTCCTTGACCATCTGCAGCCACTGCTCGTGCCACTTTGGGGGCAATGGCCCTATAACCTGGGACTGTTTTTGAATCTCTTTCTCTTTGCAAGAGGGAAATCCAAATGGCTCCATCTGATAAAACAAGGTATGAATCTGCAGGCATGCAATGCGACACAGTCAGTGATAAGATAGAGCTGCTGGCAGCGGCAGACTTACCACGCAACCCGCTCTCCATAGATCGTGCCGATAATCGAAGGAACCGATAAAAAAGGTTTCTGGGGATCTCAGGTCTGGAGGTTGGGCGATCTGGGATCGGGTCTCGTTTATAGGAAATGATTCTCCCCAATCTATCAAGCGAATGTCTTCATCTGGGCAATCAAACCACCCCGGCCAACCGGCAGTCTCTACAAGATGTTTCGGGAGATTTTCTGGCAATGGATCAACTCCCGTATAGTCTGCAATACGAGGCTCGCCCCCAAGGACCTCCAAGATGTAGTTCTTATCCTCATTCTCAAGTATGCTTTGGCAGGTGAACGCGGTATTGCCAGGAGATATATCTGCTGAAAATTAACAGATGGAACAGAAGGATGTATTTAGTTGAGGTGATACGCTATTGATCATACCTCCATGCACAATTCCGGATTCATGCATAGCATGAATGCTTTCCAAGAGTTGCTTGGAAGCTCTGAGAATGGTATCAGGCCGCAAGGTTTCTTGCACCTCGAAGTCATTGTAAACCATGAGCATCGAAGAAACTGCGGGCCCTAGTAGTTCGACAACAAGACATGTATGAGTTCCGTTTGGCCCCTGATGTTGAAAAGTTTCTAGGAGTTGAGCAAAGTATTTCGGGTTTGATGGCGTGTTAGAGACATGTTTGTGTTCTAAAGCCACGAAGGCTTTTATATCTGGATCTTCGTCAAGGGAGCTTGTTGAAGCCCTGGCCTGCTTGATCTTCAGAGAGACCCATTGCCTGCCATGGATTAGCCTGGTGGAATCAGAATGGCTCGACATGCGGGGCCGTTGAGAAAAAGAAATTTTCATACTCCCGGTGGGTATCTCTCGCCAGCCAGACCGTTGAATAGCCCCCGTATCCAAGTTTGTATCGGATCGTATACCTGCCGTTGTGAAATGTATCGCCAAGTGCTACTGGGTGAAAGCCCCCTCGTACATAGCACTCAAGTGGTTCGTGGGGTTGAACAATACTGACACGACGGTATTTATCCTGCCAAGAGTAGCCTCCTAGATTTCGTGGTTGAGCCATCGGTTTAGGGTGCTGGACATCTGGAAGCATGGTTTTAAGAAGCGGAAGCCGTACGAAGTAAAACGAAGAGCGTTACCAATGATGAGTGACGTAGAAGAGACTGGCAGCCTATGGACTTGAAAAGGGCAGGAGGGGCTCATTTAAACTTGTGGCGTGCGAAATTGCAGCCAGCCGGAACAGCACTTGTTGCCATTGGTCTTGACTTGTCTGCTGGTTCCACAAGGTTCCGCAAATCCTACACCCATGATTGGCGTGGGCCAGTTTTGATGTCCGATGTGGTGGATGGGCTTTTATTATGTAAAGGGAGGCATATTTGTTGCACCCACAAGGGCATAATTGATCCCTACCGCACGATAGTCTCGCTACTCAACTAGCTGAGATAAGAGTCTACCCCTAGCTAGTTATTTTCTAAGACCTCTATAACTTTATAGTATGTTTTAGCACTATATAATTACCTTACTTATAGTAAAGGTACTTAAGTATTTAAGCTATAGTCTATACCCTCTTATAGGGTTAGATAACTTAATAGAGGTAGTTATATTAAACCCTAGCTTTACGGTCTAATATAGTAGTAATTATATAGTGTTTATAATAATTATACCTTTCTTCTAAATTAGTACTCTTCTCTTTAAATTAACTAATTATTTAATCTTTAGATAATTAGTATATACATAGTAAAAGAGAGGCCTAATTTATTAATACTACCTTTTATTAGTTTAATAGTAATACTATAGGATATCCTTATAATATCTAAGGAATCTTTAAAAAGCAATAAGCTAGCTATTAAGCTATAGAAGCCCTATTACTAGGACCTATAGTATAAGATAGTTAAGGTAAGAGCTATTAAAGATAGAATCTAGGTCTTTATTAATCCTAATTTAAATATATAGCTAGATTACCCTCCTAAGCCTCTAATTCTAGTAGGAAATAGGACTCTAGTAAAGAGAAAGGTAGTAAAGGCTATATAGAGTTAATTATTTATATTAGAGACTATAGGAATTTAAATATGCTTATATAGCACTAGAGCTATAAGTAGTAGTGTGTAGTAACCCTAAGAAAGCTCTTCTAAGGGTTATAATATACCTAAAGAGAGTTATTTTTAGTACCTTTAATAACCTAATAATACTAAAGATAGCGCCTAGTTTATAGTCCTTAGTGGTTATTATTAGGTATTTAATAGCTAATTCTAGAGCCTTATAAAGGCTTTATAAGAGTATTATACTTAGTTTATAATAATACTTAGGCCTAAATATAAGTAAATAACCTTAAGGTATATATCTCTTTATAATAAGATTAAAGAGCTTATAAGGAATATAATACCTTTAAGTAAGACTATTAAGTATTATACTAAAGTTAATTTTAATAAGACTATTAAATAGAACCTTATAAAGGTAAATATTAATAAGTAGCTTATAAATACTTTAATTAGCTATAAGAGGTGCTTCTAAGTAAACTACCCTATTATAAAGGGTAATTTACCTATAGAAATAATTAATAATGCTATTAAGGCTTAATTTCCTATAATCTTAGCTTAAATTAACTTATTAATATATATAATAAAAAGTAAGGGAAAGGTTCTTAATTTCTATAATATTATAAGTAAAATTAGGTACCTAATTAAAGCCTAAGGGAGGTCTTAAGGAAAGACTAGTAAAGCCTTTAAGACTAAACTAACTCTTAATAGTAAAGTAAAGAATAAAGCTAAAAAAGAGAAGGTAATAAAAAAAACCCCTATATTTACTATAAAAAATATAGGGTAAAGGAGTTAAAGGATTTATAGAAAACCTATAAAATACTTTACTTACTAAAGGATTAGAAAGTTAATAAAAAGCTATTAAAGAAGGTAAAAGAAGTAATAAATTATTAACCTAATAATATAAAAAAGGTATATAATATATAGTTAAAGAATAATAGTATAAAGAAACCTAAAGAAGATAATACTATATTTATAACTATAGGAGAGTCCTTAGAGGCTTTTTATACCTAGGAAAGATTATAAGTTATACTTAATAGTAGTACCTTAAGCTATATCTTTAATAATAAGAGCTAGTTTATTAACCTTAATTATAATAAGTACCCTAGAATTAAAGTAAGTTATAGTATTACTAAGGCTTATAGTATTAGTATAGCCTAGATTATCTTAATAAATAGTTAGACCCTTACCTTATTAAAAGCCTAGTACTAGCTAACCTTCTTTATAAACCTTATATCTCTTTAACTACTTATACTAAAGAGAATAAGGTAGGATAACCTTACTAGTAAGGTAATAGACTTAGTAAGAGGTAATTAGGAGATATTTTAAACTTAGATTATTAGTATATAGCTATATATAAAGGGCTTAAGCCTATTAGAAGCTTTTACTATTAAGGGAGATTTATAAGACCTAAAGGCTATTATAATAATACCTATAGACCTATAGCATACTAGATTAGTGTATTTAGGTAAGAATATAATAAATTAAGTGCTTAAGAAGCTTTAAATTCTATTAAAGAAAAGGAGTGTAGGTAAATATAAGGTTTACTAAATAGCTAAGGTATAGAGGTAGATATTATAAGTCCCTTAAGTAGGGTTATTACCTTTAGGGCTACTATAGGTAATCTCTTTTAACCTCTTTACTTAATTATTAGGGTATAATAAAGACTAATATATTACTCTTTTTACCTATAGAGCTATAGGGCTATATTATATCTTTATAATTCTATTAAAGACTAATATTATACTTTACTTTAATTAGTTAGAAGCTATATATATAAGAGTATATAAAATCTATATTATAGTTATAATAACTAATAGAGAGACTGCCTTTTAGACTAAAAAGTAAGAAGAGAATATTAAGAATAGAGGTATTATTATTAGAAAGTCTAGCCTAGCTTACCTATATTAAAATAGGTATACTAAATAGTCTAGGGGGGTAATAATAAGGGTTATAATAACTCTTATAATATAATTAGGCTTCCTAGAAGACCTCTAGCCTATAGCTACTAAAGTAGCTATTTATATCTTAAACTATATACCTTAAAAGCTACTTAACTAGTAATTACCTTAATAAGTATTAAATAGGTGGTTAAGAGAGAATAAGCTTTAATAGAGTTACTTACTAGAGAATCTAAAAGCCTCTATAACTTACCTATAAGCCTTTAGTTATAAAGTATTTATAATAATATAAAGTAAGCTTTATAAGGCAGGTCTAAAGCTTACTTAGAGAGCTTATATTAGATACCTTACTAGATATATTTCCTCTATATAATACCTAATTTAAGTACTAATAATAAAGAGAAGCTACTAGTTCTTATTAAGCTATATTACCTTTAATAAGTCTATCTTCTATACTTAAGAAAGAGGCCTATTATTAACTATAAAAGAAGTTAAAAAACGCTTCCTTAAAGAGCTAGTTAAGAATAATAAGGATAAAAGCTCTAATATAGGGCTTCTATAGATAGCATACCCTTTATTACTATAATAACTACTTAATTAGCTTTAATAGGATAAAATTCCTACTAGTTATAATTAACTAGATTATAAAGAAAAGAAAAAAGAAAATTAAGAATTAAATCTACTAACTCCTCTAAGTTTACCTAGATAATTCCTAGATTCTATAGATTATATACTATTAAGTATTAATAATTTACTTAACCTACCTAATAGTAGTAATAATTATAAAATATTAATAAATCTATAAGATTATAATAATCTTAAAGCCTTTACTATAGCTTTTAGGCTAGGACCTAAAAGTAAAGAAAAGCCTTATATATCTAGGCTTCCTCCCCCTTTAGCTTATTATAATTATTTAGCTAGTTATCTAAAAGAGAAAGAATTCTATAAAGTATAAGATAAAGAATTTAATAAAATTATTAATAAAAAGGTAGCTATAAAGGTATCTAGAGCTAAAGTCCCTTTATATATAAAGCCTCTAGGCCTTACTTAGGTTTTTACTTATAAATTAAATAAGTAAGGCTACCTCTAGTAATATAAAGCTTACCTTTATATTCTTAGAAATTACTAACTAAAGAGTTATCTATTAACTTAAGTAGTAACCCTAGCTACTAATACCTTTAGGCTACTTATAGCTATTATATACTACTTTAACCTAGAAGTATACTAGTATAACTTTATTATAGTATTTCTAAATTTAGACCTTAATAAAGAGGTTTACTATAAGATACTACTAAGCTATAAGAATAAATAAGCCTATCTAAGGCTTCTTAGAGTAGTCTATAGGCTATAAAAAGCGCCTCTTCTATAGATAAAAGAGCTAATTAGCTAGCTAGTTAGTAAAGGCTTTATATAGATATTTAAAGACCCTTATATATTTATTAAGGATAGGTTAATTATCTTCTTCTATATAAATAACCTTATAGCCTTATTTACTAAAGGAAAATTATCTTTATATAATAAATTTAGAGTAAGACTTTTTATAAAGTATAATATTAAGGACCTTAGAGAGCTATAATAGTTCCTAGGTATTAAAATTATTAGAGATTATACTAATAAGAAGGTATAGCTTAATTAGAAGTCCTATTAGGATAAAGTAGCTATTAAATTTAATATAAAGATTTTATAATAAAGGCTTATAGCCCTAATAACTACTATATTACTTAAACCTTTTAAAGGAGAGGTTAGTATATAGGATTTAAAGAGATATTAATCTCTAATTAGAACCTTACTATATCTAATAATAGTTTTAAGACTTAATATTACTTTTATAGCTTTATAACTCTTATAATACCTATAAAACCTAGGGCTATAGTATATAGAAGTAGCTAAAAGAGCTCTTAAGTATAGGTATATATAGGTAAACCTAGTAATTAAATATAGTAATAATAACCCTAAATTAAAGGTATATAGTAATACTTCTTTTACTAATAATACTATAATATAAAAGAGCTTATAAGGCTATATTATAAAGCTTTTTAAAGAGCCTATACTCTTTAAGGTAAGTAAGTAAGCTACTATAATAATATTATTAACTAAAGTAAAGCTTCTAGTGCTTTCTTACTATAGTAAAGAGCTTATAGCCTTTAGATAGTTATATTAAGAGGTTAGGCTATGCCTAGGTAATAATATACTTAAAATTAAATATAATAATATATAGATAATTTACCTCCTTAAGGAAGAATTTATTAAGCTTATTATAAAGCTTTAGTATATAGATATTTATTACTACTAGCTTTATTAAGAGATTATAAAAGGAATCTTTAATATTACCTAGATTACTAATAGCCTTATAAAGCCTCTTATAAGGAATACTTTTATAAGCTTTTATAAGGCATTAGGGCTTATATAACTACTCTCTAGTATACTTAGTAAAGAACCTAAAGGATAAGTATTATATAATAACCTTAATTTAGATAAGATAGTAACTAATTAACTACACTTTTATACTATAGAATTAATTTAAATATTACTATATTAATTTAACTAATTTTATTAATTTAGAATTATTATAGGGAACCTTAAATAAGGTCCCCTAGGGGGGTGTATTATACTTATAAGGGTATAATTAATCCTTACTATATAATAGTCTTATTACTTAACTAGCTAAGATAAGAGTTTACCCCTAGCTAGTTATTTTCTAAGATCTCTATAACTTTATAGTATATCTTAGCACTATATAATTACCTTACCTATAGTAGAGGTACTTAGGTATTTAAGCTATAGTCCGCACCCTCTTACAGGGTTAGACAACTTAATAGAGGTGGTCACATTGAACCCTAGCTTCGCGGTCCAATAATATTGATGATGAAAGCGAAGACGCGAAACTACCAAGGAGTGGTGGTATTACTGACAAATTCGATGAATTCAATGATGTTAATTGAACGAAGAAGATTGTGCCCAGAAGAGCTGGTGGGGGGTGGGGGGGGGTTACCTACAGGGGCGACAGACCTGTTAGGTGGAGGAATGGCTTAGATAATCATAGCGGTAATAATAAAAGAACCGTGGTAGTTAGTTTAAATATAAAGGGGGATTATAAAACTAAACGAGTTAAATATAGGGTAAATAAGAAGTAATATAAGAATAACTAGTAAAATTAGATTTAAGTAAATTATAATCTTTAGGAAAAGGTAAGGGAGAAAATGTTAAAGTGTTATAAGCTTTATCATAGGGTTCTTACCTTAAGAATAGCCTTAAGATATATTATTTACACTAGCTAGCTCTATATGTAGCTATTACTAGTACTCTAGCTACTTTATTAAAAAAGAAAACCCTTAACTAGGAAGAAAAACCCCCTTATATCTTTATTTAAGCTAGCACTAACCCTTTTATAAGTCTATACTACTAAGTAAGTAGCTTACTATAAGTATATATTACTAGCTTATACTAGCCTTATCTTATTAAAAAAAGAAAGAAAAGGAAAAATATATTATAATAAGTATTCTTAGTTTTCTTCTAGCACTAGCTTAGGCTTATAGTAAGTTTACTTTAAGCCTTTTTACTTTAGTTTATAGTATAATAAATTTAGGTTTATAATATTAATTTACTTCTTATTTACTTTACTACTAAATTTTCTAAGGCCTTACTTTTTAGCTAATTTTAACTTAGCTTTAGCTTATAAGTCTTAAGAAGCTTAAGTACTTAGTTTTATTTACTTACTATAAAAGAAAGGTAGTTTTAATTTAGTTTATAAGTAATCCTAGGTTAAAGCTACTTATATATTATTTAATTAGTTATTCTTATTATGCTTTGTTTTTTAGGCTGTATTTCTAATTTATCCCCCCCCCCCCTAGGCAAGTATAAAAGAGAGGTTTTCCCTCGTAAGGTTCTAACTGTAATAAACTAGCCTTATGGCTACTGCATATAAGCGTTTAGAGTAAGAATATTAGAGCATTACAATACAATACAATATATTTGATGTATTGTGTATTGTATTGTATTGTATTAACAATATAATACAATACAATACATTACACAATATAATACATCTAAAATTTTACAATACAATACAATACATGTATTATTTGTATTGTTTTGTATTTTTTTTTCTTTTTTTTAGTTTTAAGTTAAATTGCTTAATTATAAGGTATATATAGTTTATATAATAGCTTATAATATTATTAGTGTTAAAGTTTAATTAAAATTAAATAGTAAATAAATAACTTAAATATAAATATAAGTAAGTATAAGGAAATTACTATAAAGAAAGCTATACTTTTTAATTACTTAGTATTTTAAGGTTTTTAAAAATATTAATAAAATAAAATACTTTTCTCTTTTATATTTTTTAAAATAATAATAATAGTAATAATACTATAAAATATAGGAAAACGTTTATAAATATTAAAAAATTTATTAAGGGAAAACTAGACTAAACTAGGAAAAAACCCTTATAATAACCTACTTAAAGGTCTAAATTAGAATAAATATTATCTTTAGAGGAAGATTTAATATTAGATAAATTATTAGATTTACCTAAGTTAGAATCTTCCTTTAAAGAAGATATAGACTCTTTAGAATTAGAGCTATAATAATTATAAAGCTCTAAATATTACTTAGTAGTAATATTTCCTTCCTTTTCCTAATTCTTTAATAAGATTAATTCCTTTAAAGTAAAATTCTTTAAAGAAGTTTATCTTTTTATAAGAATATTTCCTCTAGTATTAAAAGTGCTTTCTATAGCACTAGAGGTAGTAGGAATAGCTAGGTATTTCCTAGTAATAATACTTAAAATAGGGAAAGATTTAGTATTATCTTCCTACTATTTAAAGATATTCTCCTATAATAATATTAATATATTAATAAGATTATTAAAGTAAGAAAGTTTACTTACCTTATCTTCTTAAATATCTAGCTTAGTATAAGTAGAAATTTTATTCTTTCTATTCTTTTAAATAGATTTTTCCCTCTTATTAGGAAATAACCCTTTATAAAGGTTAGTTTTAGGCTTAGGCCTAGGAATTTTAAAAGTCCTAGGTTAACTAGGCCCTATAAGATTAACTATAAATTAGGTATTTATGTGTTAATCTTACTTACTAATATTACTATTAGCTTAGTTTTCTTTATAAAGGGGTAAAATCCTAATAATATTATATATTAGTATATTAAAACTATAATTAAGAAAGGATTATTTTATAATACTTATAAATTATAATCCTTTTTAAGGTTTTTTATTAACCTTTCTAAGGTTTAATCTCCTAACTTTAGCTTCTTCTTTATAGTAAGCAGGTTAAGCTAAGGGTCTAAAAATATAGTATATAGATAAGGCTAATATAAGAAGTAATTGTTTCCTATATCTTTAGGAAAATAATTAGCTAGCTTATTTAAGCTAATATCTATAAATACTATAAAGGTCTTGCCTTAAGGGCTATAAGTTTCCTATTATAAGTTAGTATATAAAGGATAAAATATAAGAAAGTAATATAAATACTAAGTAAAGATAAGCCTTTTAGTCCTCTTTTATATTATTAAGATATTTATAAATCCTAATAATAAAAAGTAAAACTAAACCTAAAGTATTATACTTCTAGCTTTAAAGTATAATAGTAAGTTTATAAAAAACCTTTAATATACTACTTAGGGTAGCTAAATCTACCTATTCTTACGTGGTTAGTATAGTATCTTTAAGAGCTATAATATTAGACTTCTTATTAAGAAGAATAATAGCTTCTTTAAGCTTTAAAGAAGTATTAATTATCTTATAGGTTAAATTCCACCTAATTTTATTAGCTAAAGATATAATTAGTATTATATATAAGATAATATATAATAAAGATAACTTACCTAAAGGAATTCTTATAATATTACAATTCTTAGCAATATAGCCTTTATTTTTTGCCTTATGTAAAGATTTTAACTAAGTCTTATATAATCCTTAGTTATTCTTAATAATAATAGTAACCCTTTTAACTTTACTAAGGATTCCTATAGAAATATTAGTAATAATACTTATAATAATACTTATAATAACTATAATAAATTACTTACTATTTACTAAGGATTTAAATTCCTTATAATCTTATCTCTCTTTAATAGAAGAGATATCTTCTATAGAATAATATAAAAATTTACTATTCTTAAAAGCTTCTAAATCCTCTTTAGAAGACGTTAATTTAATAAAATTCGTTATAATATCCTTTATAATAATATTTAAAACATATGCTATATATTAGATAT
>JFGX01000268.1:0-36918 GCA_000729855.1 Epichloe aotearoae | reverse complement strand
ATATAAGCTATAGAATATATTAGCTAATTTAATATTAAGGTAATCTATAAACTAGGTAAGGACTATTTAGTACTAGATGCCTTAAGTAAGCTAAAGATAATAAAGAAAATATATAATAATAATACTCCTAGATAATTAGATAATATACTAGATAATAGACTAGAATATTAGAAGTTACTTAATAATTCTTAAATAGTATAGTATATAGAATATAATCTAGTTATAGCACTAATACTATAATTTACTATACCTATAGTAAAGAGACTAATAGCATTACTAGTTAGAATATCTCCTAATTTTAAGAAATTAATATAATTAGGATATAATTAGGACCTAATATAGAAGTATATTAAAATAGTACTAGAGGGTAATACCTAATTACTAATAGAAAACTAGGTAAAGCTACTATTTAGCTAGGAGGATAGATTATTATAGAAAATAACACTAGGATTCGAGCTATAATTATATATACCTAAGCCTATAAATCAAGACTTATATAATACTATATATAATAGTAATTATATAAGTTATCTAAAATTAAGTAAAATTAAGTAAAATTATATAGTAATTTTATATACCTTGTAGATTATATAGACTATAAAATTACTTAAGGACCTATCCTTTTTATTAAATTTATTGTCTAAGAAGATACTTATAATATAGTAATTTATAACTATTATTAGCACTACTAGCACTATATTATATAATCTTAATTAATTTCTTATTATCTCTACCTATATTAGTAAAGGGTAATAATTCTATACTTATAATTATTAATAAATTTAGTAAATAAACTATATTAGAACTATATTAGAATAATATTATAGTAGTAACTTATATAAGGAAACTATATAATTAACTACACCTTCGCATAACTTTCCGCACCGCTCTAAAGGTCCGGAACCGCCTCTAAAATACAAACCATATTAATATTTAAATTCCTTACCTCTTTTTACCCCTCCCTATAATACTATATTATAGTAAGGCTAGAGGTAGGTGTAAGAATAAGATACTAATAGTAATTAACGCTAGAGAAAGGGGGCTAGTATAGAGCTACTACTACCTAAACATAGGTATAGGATAGTTTAATATCTAGAGAGGTAAGACTAACCTAATAATAGACTAGGACTAATTTAAATATCCTAAAGATATAAAATACTATAATAAAATTACTAGCCTTATCCCTAGTAATAAAGTTACCTAGGTATAGCGTATTACTAAGGCTATAGCCTACTAGGTAGTAAACTATGCCTAGGCTAAGATAAAAATAATAAATAATAATAATAGTAATATTTATACTACTAAAGAAGCCCTTAAGTAAGCCTTTAAGAAGGCTATTAAAGAAGAAGCTAAGGAAAATAATACCCTAACCTAGGTAAGTATTACTACTAGATTAGCCCTAAAGTAAATAAACACTACACCCCCCCCCTCTAGATCCTAGGTAAATAATATAGAGAAGTACTTATTAAAGGGAATACTATCTAGGAATTACTCTAATTTAGAAGTGCTAAAGATATAGTAATAGTAGTAAATAAAGCTATAGGCTAAGCTATAGTAATAGTAGCTAGGAGGCTTCCTAGTAAAGATATAGTTATTACCTTTAAAGGAAACACTACCTAATATAAAGAAGACTAAAAATAGATTACTAATGTATTTAGACTAGAAGTAACCCTTTATTACTATATACTTAGCGTTATTATTAAAGGATTTCTAATAAAGTATTTCTCTATAAAAAACCTAGTAATAGAAATTAGAAAAGCTAATAAAGTAAATATACTTAAGGTAACTATAAGGTATCCCTAGGGCAAAGGCACCTAAAGAACTACCCTAATCCTTAGGCTAGTAAAAATTAAAAATACTAATAAGATATACTAAGATAAAATAGTTTTTAAAGTAAAGCTATTCTAAACTAAACTATATAATAAGACTTTATAACCCTAATAGTGCTATAATTACTTCTAAATAAGCTATATTATAAAGTTTTATAAGGTAGCCCTAAGGTATAGTAAGTGTAGTGCTAGCTAAAATAAAGATAGTAAGGCCTCCTACCTAATAAAGGATGGATAATTAAAAGAGAATTATATCCTATACTCTAGCCTATACCTAGCCTAGTCTAAAGACTACCTAGTCCTAAAAGAGAAGTAAAATGCTATAAAGGTAGGATATCTTAAATAACTATTCTAATTTACTACTTACTCCCTAAGTAAAAGCCTAACTCCTCCCTAGGAGAGACCTAGTATAGCTATAGAACCTATTATTATAGTAGGAAGAAAAAGAGAATATCCTATAAATATAGAGTAAAGCGCTAAATAGTAAAGATCTAGGAGTATTATATAATATATAGAATAACTTAGAGCTAGAATAAAGCTAACCTAAAGTAAGCATTCTCGTTCCTGAATAACCTATTCCTTGTTTCACAAATCTTTGATAAGCACATTATTCCCACCGTTGGGTTGGGCCCTCTCATTTGTCGATTTGGCTGTTTGCCTCATCAGTGTCTGCCAGCTGCCAAGGGCCACGTGACAAAAGCCGCCGGCTGGTCGAAACCATGATGAAGGACCGCCGTCGGTCTTTTGACCACGATGGTCGGCACGAGGACAGAAGGAACCCGGGCTCTCATGGTTCGAAACAAGACTTGCGCAGAAGCTCTTACAATTATGATCGACGCCACGATACCAACCGCAGTGGCAGCTATCGCGACTTATCACGTTTCGAAGACGATCAGCCGCCCGGCACCACGACCGACAAACGTAGGCCTCTTCTACCCCGTGCTCGCTGCAGAGTCTTGTTCTGTGCAGTGCCTGCCCACTGCTCGTCCACTGCTCGTCTGATGCAAACTAACCAAACCAACCACCTTTCAAGATCCCTCACTGCCATCCACAACGACAGCAACAATGCATCAAGCAGGCCTGGCCAACAGTCCTCCGTACCGCGAGCCAGACATAAGGAGCTTGATCGACATCTTTTGCGACAAGGTGTGGTGGCTTGTGCAATGCGAGCAGGAGAGGAAAAAGGAGAAGAAGCTACTAGCCGATCGAGAACGTTGCCCGCCTGGCAATCCTGAAACGATTCACTACTCGGATATCTTGAGGCTACAAATAGAGCAATGCCAGAAGGCGAAAAAGAAATGTTCAGATCGCATGAACATGGCCGACGACAAGTTCGTAGCGGGCATTGCACACTTGATGGAGAGATACGCACCGCGCAGTCAGACTCCTCCGGCCCCGGGAGACAGCGCTATGCAAAAGGAGGATATTGATGCAACGTTGGAGAGCTTCCGCGGGACTCTTCACGCGTCCGTCAACCAGCGGATTGAAGAAGAAGTTGAAAAACAACTAAGCGCTTCCACCCAATCTCGGCTTCGGAGAGAGACGGAAGAGCTGAAGAAGAGCTTGGAATCGGAAAGGCAGCGGAACGACAGGCTGGAGAAGAGATTGGAGGACATGGAGCAAAAGTTCAAAAGTCTTAGCCAGAGGCAAGATATGCTTTCTCGAGAAACCGCATTCGACCAAGCCAGTAAGGACATGGCTGAAGCGTCTATCAAGCTGAAGCAAGTCTTTGCGACGTTGGATCGGGTCTCCGTGAATACTGTAACAAAAGGGGATCTAAGCACGGCATTGGAAAAATTCGACGACGCAGTCGCGACACCTTTGAATTCTGCAACCACTGACGCATCGTCGACGCCCGGCGGCAAAACGGCGCTTCGCCTGCAACAGCTCTCGAGCGCCCTTGATGATATCAAGTTCGGCCTCGGACACGATGCCGGCAACGCGGCCCCGCCGTGCATCTTACACTTGCAAAACCAAGTCAGCAGTGGCGCAGAATTGATACAGGACCAATCAAAGAAGAGTGCAACAATGTCTGAAACAATAAAAACGCTCCGAGGTTCGATATCCTCATTGCAATCCGCAAAACACAGTGCGCAGGTGCCTTCGCCAGCGCCACCACAAACCACCAGCCATGTGATCAGTCCGGAAGACCTCGACATCAAGATTGCGCGACTGTCCACGAGTCTCGTAGAAGAAATTAAAGGCATGATGCAAGAAAAGCTAGCCACAGTCGCCAAAGAGCTAGGCTCCTTTATCGACAAGGAGAGACGTGAACGAGAAAAGTCATCTACCCAAGCGCAAGAATCGTGTGCCCAAGTCGAATCCCTCCGCCAGGGCGTCGATGAACTCAGAACTTACACGCACACGTCCGTCCACAGACTAGATAAAATGGACCGCCACCATCTCATGCAGCTCCAGCTGCACAGGGACACCATGGCAAGTTTCGACTCGAGACTTCAGCTTCTAGCCATGGAGCACGCGGGCAGCGCAGAGGAAGTGGCGCTGCAGCTGCGTGTGCTCAACAAGTGGCAAAGCAACTTCACCACGAAACCCATGTACCGCGAGATCGTGGACCACATCACCAAGACGTTGCCCACGGGGACGATCAGACAGCTGTCGGCGCTGAGTTCGCGAATCGATGCCGTAGAGAGCCAGATGGGGACCAGCAGTGATGGGACGTTGAAGAAGCGCAAGACGCAGGGGTAGGTAGGTAGCAAGCAGCGTGGGCAGAAGAGTCCTCACTACGTCTTTATTTGTTTGTTGCCACCTCGAACATACCCTACTGCTGATTCATGTACTGCATCATATGTCATGGCAGGCATTCGCCCTGCGGAACATATTTTTCGCTCCTGGCATGGAGCCGACGAGTGGATATTGTTATTGCCAAATGACGCACGACTACTTTGAACGAGAACCTGGAGTTATTGGGACCGAGTAGTTTTGTTTCAAAGTAGTTCTTCAAACTGCAAGCCCTGCTGTCAAAGAACAAGGGTTTCACAAATCATGACGTGCCAATCCTTCCTTCGCCCGTCTTAACGGACTTGCCTGATGCCTATGGACGGCAGATGACGGCAAACCATCCGATGCTCAAGCCTTGAGCTCGGCCGAGGACCAGTTGTCGACAGCAATCGCACATGTCACCGACAAGTCAGTCCTTTCGAGAAATGTACATTTCCAAGCCTAAATTTGACGTCGTGAATAGATATGATATATACTTTGTGATTTTGCACATGACGACGGCCTTTGCGTGGTCCCCCTGCGTGGTCCCCCTGCGGGCCAGCCCTAAGACGAGTGAAACAAAACAACGCCTGGTATCTACCCTGACTTGGAACTTTGAAAAAAAAACCACTCTTACTTTTCCGAAAACCCAAAACAGACGCGGCTTTCATGACTTTTCCAGAGCCCCCGCTTGCACAGCCAGGACCTTGTTCCCCTGAATGATGTGCTCCAGCCAGTCGGCCGCCATGTTCAACGTCGTGCTCTTGCTGAAGCCACCGCCTTTCAGTCCGGGGATGAGCTCGCCTAGGTCGTCGAAGCCCTCTTTTATCAGGGTCCGTCGCTTCTGCTCGCTGCGGATGTGGTTCTCCCGCTTCTGTTCCTCGGACAGGTTCTCGCGAGGCGGTTTCGCTGCGTTCGCGCCAGACCTGCGGCGTCGGCCAGGGCCCGTCATCTCGGACGGAGGTTCCGAGCCGCTGGCGGATCTCTCCGACTTGGTCTTTCGCTTCCGGCCGGGAGACCTTGTCGAGGCGGCGGCGTCGTCTTCGTCGTCTTCGTCGTCATCCTCCTCCTCGGCAGTGGTGCTTCGGACGATTTTGCTCTTCCTTCTCTTTCTTGGGGGCGCGCTGGGGTCTTCTTCTCGCTTCACGCAGACGGGTCCGTCGCCGTTGCTGCTGGTGGCTCGTCCGGTGACGGGACTGGCGGGACGGGAGTTGGTCGCGCCCTGCTTCGCTTCCAGGCGTCCGAGGTACTTGATCTGGTTTTGATGCATGGACTCGACGGACGGCTCCTTGGTGGGCTCTGGCACGTACCCCTGCATGTCGGTGAAGCTGGCATCTGAACCCCACTGGATGTCGCCCACGGCAGGCTTCGTGACGGTTGTCTTCTCCTTGGACCCCCACATCCATCGTGTGAACGTGTGGTTGGCTTCCGTGATTTGGCCGCTTCGTCGGTTCTCCTCCTTGAACTCCTCCATCGGCTGGTGCCTGAGGTGGCCCAGGGGATATCCACCGAGGCGGCGACTGCTGTCCTGGTCGCTGTTGCCAATGCTACCACTGCCATTGCCATTGCTCTTGGATGATGATGGGCTGAGGTGAGAGCCATTTTGAAGCAAAGTGGCAGCCGCGTTGAGCACGTCGTCGGAATGTTGTTGCTGCTGCTGCTGCTGCTGTGGAGGGTGGAAGGATTGCGGCTGTGATTGTTGCGGCGGGGGAGGTGGGGGAGGGGGCATCATGCTCAAACTTGACCCAGCACACAGCATTCGTGACAAGTCGTTGTGTTGGTCGTTGTGCTGGTCGTTGTGCTGGTCGTTGTGTTGGTCGTTGGGCAAACCGAAAGCGGCGGCCGAAGTCTCCTGGGGCCCAAAGGAGGTGGACGAGCCCATGAACTGAGGCGGGAGGTCGAGCCAGGCGTCGCTAAAGTTGAGGCCTTCGCCAAACGACGGCATATTGTACTGGTTTGACGTCATGTCCTCGAAAAATGAGGTGAGAAATTTGCTATCAGTCTCTGTCAGGAGCGGTGCTCCCGGCGCAGGTTCGGGCGGGCCATCGAAGAGGTTGTCTTGGGATGTGTCTACCGAGTCTGGAGAGAGAGCAATGGTGCAAGATTAGCACGGCGCGAGAAGAGGGGTTGAATTTGAACATGGTTGACAGACAAGGGAGACGTGACATACAGCCAAACATGATCAAGGGGTCGGATTCAGGCTGTGAAGAAGCCATCCTGGGAGCATGCTGCAGGGCCAGCATGAGGAGCGTCTTCGTTTCCGCCGAGCACGATGCGGCGGGTTGGGGGCAGGTGTGGTTGTTGGTGTGGTTGTTGAGAGCTCCGGCGGAGCGGATGCGTCGGTGGAGAAGATGCAGAGAGTGAGACGTCGCCGCTGCGAAGAAGTCGCTGTGTTGGGTTCATGTGAGGAGCAGAAAAGTCTCCTCGAGGGTTCGAGCAGTACACGATGGACACGATGGACACGATGAACGCGATGAGGAAGCCGGGGAAATCTGGGAAATCTGGGAAATCTGGGGTAATGGGCAAGGTGAAGAAGAAGGAGAGAAAGAGACTGGAGAGCAGGAGAAGACGGCAAGACGAGGGTCCGTGGGATGGCCACGAACGGAGGTGGGGCCGGGCCTCTTTTGACCTTGTTTCTTCCTGGTGGGTTCGCTGCGGGCGGTGCTGGAGGGGAGGGGAGGGGGGGCGGCTGGGCTATTAGCTGGGCTATTAGCTGGGCTGGGCTGGCTGCCAGAGAGCACCAGAGCACCGGCGACGCCATCCACCCGTCCGTCCGCAGAAGTAGGACTGGAGTGGGGTCGGGGGCCACCAACCAAGAAGAAGACATGGCCCAGCCATCTGCACGAGCCATCCAGTCGCGGCTCTGCACCGTTTTTTCGAATCGTCCATTTTTTTTGTCTCGTGTGTCTGTCTCGTGCAGCTTTTGTTGTCGCTGCAAACACGATCCGCCTTCTGTGCCATCAGGTCTGGGCAAGTACTCGCCCTTCATGTCATGATATCGTTCTACCCAGGTCGTGTTCATGTGCACAATGTAGTCCGTGCTTGTTCTCGATTCGCTGCGATATTGTCAGTACATATGTGGTCCGCATGTAGCCTAGAAACCCGACGACGACGACTTGTTTGCAAGGGAATCAAGAACCTGACTTCTGGGAGAAGCTTCTGGGAGAAGCTTCTGGGAGAAGGTCGACAGGATCTATGTCCACCAGAAGACATCAAGACAGATCAACGAGCTCGCCTGACCCATCTATCTTCGGTTTGATCCCGCTCGCCTGGCCCGCTCGCCACGCACGCCTCGGTTCGCCCAGGTGATTCCCGGTCGTCATCGAGGTTGATCCATGCATCTATCGAGTATATCGAGTTACCGAGTACTCCCTACGCTGACCATTACAGATCACCGAGTTTGTTCAGTATGTACTCCCGTAGGCGGCATACATACATACATAGAGGTATGTATTCCTGAAACCAATAATCACATGCCAAGTCGGCTGTCGCGGCTCCTCCACTCCTTCACCACCGCCCGCCCATCCATCAATGTTCTCGATTTCGCCAGTTGCTGTACATACACCAAGCTATCATGAGGTTTGTTCAAGGTACTTTTCTTTCCGATTATTCCCGGCAATGTTTTATGCCTCGATGATCACTTTCCAGGTCCACAGACTTTCATTCATTAATGCTCACTGCGTCGCACGCGTCACACGCGTCACACCGCAGTCAGCCCTCTCCGCCATCAAATCTCGCCTCACGAATTGACCCTCTGTGTCCGGGATAGAGTTCAGGAGCGGAAAGGGGTCCACGCCGTCCCACACCTGTTATAAGTTAGCGTCGCCGGGCCATTCTCCCGCATTGACTGATCGCGTGGCTCTCTTGTCATTTGTTCAGCATCAGGAAACCAGACAGCATCAGCATCAGCATGAAGCAATCCAACGGGTGTCTCTGCTGTTGAGCCGGGTTTTCTTTCCTACTTTCCTTCTTTCTCTCACAACCCCTACCTATCGTGATCGAGGCTGAATTCAAAGCATGGGGTAGGGTAGGACATTGCGACCTCTTGGACAGGTTTTGGTTGGCTTTCCGGTTTTGAGTTTATTTTAGGCGAGCTTCCCTACATGTACGTCTCGATTTCTCGGTCAAAGATAGTTAGCCCCTTTCGGCAAAGTAACACAAAACATCTCCGCTTTATTAGACGACTTACCTGATACCTAGATCTTTGGGGCTTTCTACTCAGCATCATTGACAAGTTCGACCGACGGACTAATTGACTGCAGCACTTGTCAAACTTTGACTGCAGCATAGGCCAGTATGCGTCAAAGGGCGTCATCGAATATTCACTCGATAGATTTTTACCATTTCTGGTGGCTTTACATTGGAATTACGACTTCCCCTTGGAGGAATCGGCAGTGGTGAAACCCTCGTCAATAGAGGTCAACACCCCCCTGCGTCGTGAATCCCTTTCGGCCAACACCGAGCACTCCAGCTTCGGAGGCGCTGCCGCATTCGACAAGAATGTGACACCACCGAGGGTCCTTCCGGGCGACTTATCTGTATGACTGATTCTCCGGCCGTGGAGACGAGAAGATCAACCCGATACCGCCAATGCTGTCAGTGGGAACAAATGGTGTCAACTGCTAGAATGACTTTTCAGAGTACATACTGTGAAATTAGGCGACCTCCCCCCCCCTTTTCCCCTTGACTCTCTCCACGTTTTGGTGTAGGCTGTCAGAATTGGCGTCGTCCGCGTCACTCCATTGTTTTGCAATCAATCGATTTGTCACGTTGACGGCTTGCGGCAATCCCATCGATTCGGAGTAAACCCCATCAGACGCTGCGCGCTGCGACTGACTAACCGTCCGGCCGTGCAACGACTTGACGGTTTTTCTCTCGGGAGGACCTGCCGAAGTAGCACAGTCAGTGACTCCGACGACCACGTGATCACGCGCAAACCACGCTCGACCACGAACGCACTTTCACAGACAACGTCGCCGTCTGCCCTGATATTCATTCTTTCAAGCTCGCATGGTTTCGCTCTCACGCGGTTCCATCTCCACCACGTTCCCATCGGCGCCCTGTTTCCGCCATCCCGCACATCATCCCATTTCTCACGGTCGCATTATCAAACTGACGAGAAGCCCCCAGTGCTGGCCAAATCCCGGTTTACCGTCTTTCCACTTACACGCTACTGCTCCAAGCCTCAGCTAATCTGGACATGGCTGGGAGATCCGGCACTGGCACCACTTCGTTTCTGCAGCTGCAGTCCATTCCACCAGCCCTGCGGCCCCTCGTTCGCGCCTATCTCCTGGGTTACGCATCTGCCGTTCTGCCACGACTGTTGACGCTCGTCTTGCAGCATCTCTCCAACAGGAGGCGCAAAGCGCCCAATTACGCGTTGCCAGAAAGGGATGAGAATACCTTTCTAGATTCGTGCAAACATGTTCTCAAGACGGGCTTGGATCCGTGCCGGTTTCCCACATTCTGCGCAGCCCTTGTAGGCGGCTCAACTCTATTGCAGGTCTGACATCACTGCTTTTCGTTTTATATATATATATATATGTAATGATCTTTCACAAATTGGCGTTCCACTCCGAAACATTCTATTTAGTTGTTTAGATTAGCTTACTGACATGGTTGGAACTGCCAAGCGCCCTTGAACAGAGTCATAGCTCGCGCAGCCACGAATCTTGGCGGCACTGCACAACTAAGGTACGTGTGGACGGATGGCCGGCCAAACTCTGCCCTCCGCCCCCTTCATCCTATGTGTATGTGACGTGAGCTAACAAGGCTTGGGCCATGTCGTCTGGTAGACTTGCACGATCACTGGCCACGTTTATTGCTGCATGGCTGAGTCTCAAGCTATTGCAAGCCAAGAAACCCACGCTGCGACGCCGTGCTGGTTCGGCCACAATTCGATATGTCGATCCTCAAACCGGGGAGAAGCTTGCGGGTAGAACTATAGATCTGACATTGTTTGCTACCACGCAGGCTGTCGATGTAATCGTCGGCGAACTATGGGCTCGACACAAGTCGAGGCGCCAGACTGCAGGAAGATGGACCAAGGTATGCCGATTCCCCATCGCATCGAGTTCCTTTCGCTTTTCCGCTCTCCCTTTCTTCTTCTCTTCTTTCTTGTAATTGGCTGAGACATGGAATATATATATATATAAATAGAAACTAACAGCTCATTTAATCTAGGCCGAGGCTGTCGTCTCCAGAATGACAGACCCAGTCTCCTTCGTAGCCTCCTGCGCCCTCATCATGTGGGCATGGTTCTATGCCCCAGACAACCTTCCCCGGGCATACAACAAGTGGATCACCTCTGCAGCCCACGTAGATATTCGCCTCATCGAAGCCCTCCGTCGCTGTCGAAACAAGGAGCTCTGCTATGCCAAAGAGACGGGCCAAGCTCCCCTCCTTGGCACCATGTGTACAGACCACAAGCTCCCGTACGAATGGGGTGATCCTTGCAAGACGGTTCCTTTCCCCTGTGACATAGTCCACATGGGACGCGGCCCGTCCTGCGAATACCATGCCTGGCGACGATTCTGGCTCTCCTGGAAATGGGCCATGTACACCTACCTACCTCTAGCTCTGGCCCTGCAACTCCGCAAACCCAACAGGAACAGTCCGAGAACGGCCCTCGTATCTGCCTGCCGGTCGTCCGCCTTCCTAGGCACCTACATCGCCCTGTTCTACTACGGTGTCTGCCTCGGCCGAACCCGCATCGGTCCGCACATCCTAGGCAAGGACACCGAGTGTAGGCAGCGCATCGACGGCGGATACTGCGTCGGCGTAGGCTGTTTCCTCTGCGGCTGGAGCGTCCTCATCGAGACGGCGAGTCGGCGCAAGGACATGGCGCTGTTTGTGGCCCCCCGCGCCATGGCGACACTGTTGCCGAGACAGTACTCCATGGGGGTGCAGTGGCGAGAGACGCTCGCGTTTGCGGTGAGCACGGCCGTCGTGTTTACGTGTGCGATGGAGAATCCTAGACGCGTAAGAGGCATGCTGGGTGGGATATTGGGGTTGACGATGAGGGAATGACGTTTGTGTTTTTTTTTTTCCTTCTTTGTATGTATGATGGGTTGGTGGAAAGGTGTATCATCAAAAGTATTATTGTCAGTAGTCACATATTTTCCTCTGACCAGGGGGTCTTTTTTTGTAAAAATTTGATTGTAATGCAAGCAAGGTGGTTTTGCGCTGACAGGTAAGCCTTTTCCGAATGGTTTGGACTGGGCGGGCAACGCTGTGACCTCTTTCTGCAGAGAAATGGATGCCTTGGCAACAAATGGTGATTTCAATTCTGTCAGAAAGGGGAGACAACCCACGCACACTTCGATGACCAACTTGACTTGCAGATCGGCGACGGCGGCATAGCACCATACGAACAAAATCTACTGAAACGCGCTATGCCCTCAGCCAGGAGCAAACGCCCAGCACGAACATACACGTCAAAATGTCGGTCCGCACCGTGGTGAAAATCTGCCCATACTTCAGCCCAACAGCCAGATAGCCCTTGAACGGCTCGGGAATGAACCCAACGATTGTCCACATGAGGCCTGGCGGCGGAGCACGTCCCTTGTCGAGGAGAAGCCTCGTGGTAAGCAGCACGGCTTCCGACGTGGCGAATGTCCAGAAGAAGATGCGTCTGCGACGCTCATTCTCATCGTCCGCGGCAAGATGCTGCTGGTGATGAGCGACGGCGGCGGCTTCTCGTTCCGCCCTGGTTCCGGAAAATGTCGTGAAGAGTGCGAGATAGAAACCTAGGCCGAGGGCAACGAGGGCGTGGATCAGGCGCCATATCGTGTGGTAGGGACTTGGCTGCGGAGGCGATTGCTGGCCGGGCAGGCCCGTCATTGGAGGCATGCCTGGGAAGGGAGAGCTCCCGGGTCCGCCTGCACCGCCCATCATCTGGGCCATCATCTTCATCATGGGGTCGTCCTCCATGTTGGGCATGCTGCCGGAGCCCGGCGTGCCTGAGCTCGACTGGCCGGGAGGGGGACGGTCGAAGCCGAGCATCATCTGGCGAAGCTGGGCTTCACCAGGGTCGGCGCCCGCGCCCGCGGGAACCCGTCTTGAAGTGGCGTTTGGCCCGTAAAAGTGCTGCGAGATGTCGATTTCGTCGGGATCCGCGTGGGATGAGATGGTCGTCTTGGGTGAGGTCGCGGCGGCTGGCTCCGCGAGCTCCGCGGGCTCTGCTGGCACGACTGGCGTAGCTTGGTCGGTTTCTGGGGAATGTCTCTTTAGCTTTTCCACTGTTTTTGTGGCGAGCGCATTTCGCGCGTTTTGTCGTCGAGGTGTTTGCCATGCTTACCTCCCACGACTCGGCCACCGATGCCAGTAATCTTGTTCAGTCTGTCGGCGCCGCCAGACTTGATCTTGGCTTCCCTGCGCTCCCGACGGAGGCGAGCTTGCTCAGAGGCTCTTTGGGCAGCGGCATCACTGGAAGAGGAAGCTGCATCTGCGTGTTCGGACATGCTGGCGTTGGCAGGCTGGCAGGCTGGCAGGCTGCGGGGGCTCCGAGGCAATGATGCAATTCAAGGCAACGTGGACAAAATGCTGTTGAGGAGATAACCAGGATATTCTAGCTGTATAGTAGCTGTAGTGGTCGTGGTGTCGTTGTGGGTCCGGCAGACTCCTCACTCGCTCCTGCCGTTGGCACTGAGTCATGGATGCTTCTCATCTCGCACCTCAACTCGCCCCGGTCAATGGGCCACCTTGTCCAATGCAGTGGCCAAATTGCCCAAAACTCGGCCTTTGGAAAACCAAGGACGGGTTCATCTGGCTGTTTTGCCGGAAATATCATCACCCACGGTAGATGAACAATCCGCAGATATGCCTCTCTGGTACCATGAAATTCCTAGTCCGAACTCTACCACGTCGAAAATGTCATCGTCACAGCTTATCGCGGACGTAGGCTTATCAACTTTTTATACTATTTTTGGCGGAGACAATGGAGAACGACTCCAGCAGAATTGTGGCATTGCTGTGCGGATCGAGGATGGCTAGTGCTGTGGTGAAAGTTTTTGATTGACGAATATTTTCGATTTCGATCGGCTTTTTTTGCGACTTCTTCTCTTTTCTCCATCTTTCCGAAACATTGATCAGTGATCATGTCTTTGCCAGACTTGTTCCCGCGCATGCCAAGGTGCACGACCGAGGCATCAAGAATAACACATCGCTGTCACACAGGCTGCCATGCGGGTATGAACCGTCGACAAAGTACTTCACTGTGCGTCCATCGCCTGCTATGTGTATTACAATGGGGATATCATGTCTGGCCAGGAGACTCTCCAGGCATTACCTGGTGGTCCCTGGCATGAGCTCGCATGAGTTCGGCCAATGCTGGAGATCATCAGCTGCTTATTTCAGCAGCGAAACAATGCGCAACATTATCAAAGATGCAGGCGTTGACATGTCCGAGGTGGCCTTTGTCTGCCGAGACTTTAGTAGGTCATATGGCGAAAGGGCATAGTACTTGAAATAATTCAGTAATACGAATCACAGCCATGCGCAATATGCCCTTCGATGCACATCATGAGCGAATTGGTGGCATCGTCGACTATTAATTAAAGAACTTATTGAAAGTGCTAAAACGCAGCATCTAAAAAGTCTTAAGAGCTATTCAAAGAATGTCTCAGGCTTATTAGCTGTGAGCGTGGGGAAGGATAAGTAGGACCGCGGAAGCCTAGCACGTTAGGCGTGATGCAGGTTGATAAGTGAATCATATGATTCAACTGATTAAAGAGGGGGGAAACGTGTGCGCTTACCCTATTATTAATGGTATGCGCATTATTAATGTTGAAACCCGCGCCAACTAATCCACCCATGCATGCTTGGCCGTGCAACAAGAAGCTCATCAAGGGTACATCCCACTGATGCGTCCCTAGCACGGGTTGCAACTGACACTTCCTTCATGCCGCGCAAGTCGTCATCGTTCGTGAAAATATGAATAATGGAGTCGGGCTCTTCTTTTTGACAACCTTGTTCTGACGCATGGCTCCCACACGTGAGGCGCACATCTTTAACCAGGGGGGTGGGTGGTCACTGGTTAGCAAATGATGAAAAAGTTGTTGAGCCGATCATAACCAGCTGTGAGATGAAAAGTGCTTGGAAAGCCACAAGCGCCTGGTAGTTGGTCTCTCATTCGGCCATGGAAAACCTTCCCAATTAAACCGTGCTGATCGCCCCGAACGTTTGTTGTTGGCATCGGAAGTTGCTCGCCCGCACTGGACGGAGTCAAGTACTGGTACCGTACCCCGGAGGTGGAGCAGATCTGAGATGCAGGTCGTAAATGAGCCCCCGGTTTTGCACCCAATTCACGAGAAAAACAGGGGAGGCTTGTCAGGACTAATAATGCGTACAACATTTTATGGATTACGGAGTGCTCGGTATTGTATGGCGCATTGGTGGTGGTTCGCACTGACTGACTATTAATCCCCTTTCTCCTGAGAATCGCATGGGACCAGACGCGGCTTCCTTCCTTCCTTCCTCCCATGCTGCTTGTTGCTCGATTTCTCTCCACTCGCTTTCAGAATCTCCTTGGGAAGGAAGGAGCGAGCTGAGACTGGAGCTTGTTGGACGAAAAAGGTCCTGCCGCTGTCCATGTGAACCTGATCTTGTGATCCCCTTCGCACGTATTTCTTCTTCTTTTCTGTGCCGTGTATTTATTCCGCCTTGTCTTGCTTGATCTTTCATCACGCTCACTCTCGACCATCCCCCACCAAAAGTTACAAGCATCGACGGCTCAACGCCTGGATATCCATACCGGGGTCAACTGGCTGGTACGACGTGGGCAATTCACAACAGACGACAAGTCAACAGACGACGACACACAACTTTACTATTTAGTCCACTCGGCACCTTGTGACAACGCCATAGCAGCCCCACAGGACGAACCACCCGACGCTGCAGGTTAGCTGGTGTCGATGATTGGAAACCTTGTCTCGTCTTCCGTCACCAGACCCCCCGACCATTGTTTGACTCCGCCAGCAGACGCGCCGTCACCTCTCAACTCCACCTCCACTTCCCTTATTACTACGCTTCCCCTTCAATTGAATGCAGAGGGGCGCTGCTGCTCAACAGCCCCAAAACCGCCCAAAATTTCTTCGACAAACCCATCCCGTCTCCCTTCCAACATTCCCTTGCGGACCCTCCCTACCCGTTTAGATATTGACCAAGACTCCCAGTCTGCCTCCTTGCTTGGTTTCTCCAATCCCGCTCGCTCCTCCCAGGCGAGGCTGTCATCAGGCTCCGAGTCTTCCTGGACCGACACTGGCGATATTGGTGATCAGCTTGCCGACGAAAACGACCCTGTACGTCTTCAGCTGCCCGACGAGCTTGAGCAAGAGCTTCTCGCTGGTGTGCAGAAGCGTCAGTCCAAACACCAAAAAAAGGTCCGCATTCACGACCCTTCGCCGCAGCGATATCATCACTCCGAGTCGATACATCCCACCCCCATCGACAAAGAGGCCATTGGTATTCCTCCGATAAAACCGCTGCGACCCTCACGCGCAGAACGCTGCATAGGAGCCATCATGTCGGGACGATCGGGTTCTGTCCACGGCCTTACAGGCAAGGCCCTGATGTACGCCTCTTCCAGCTATACATGTGCCTCTAGCATACGCGAACACATGTACTGACTTCATGCAGTTATTTCACAAGCATATTTGTTTCTCTCGGCGTGTTTCTATTTGGTTATGATCAAGGCGTTATGTCGGGCATTATCACGTATGAATCATCTCGCCTCAACCTATCCCTACCAGGTGTTATGTGACATCCAGCGGGGTGTCAGCTAACGAACGTAATCCTTTTTGCACAGTGGCCCATTCTTCATTGATTACTTCAACCATCCATCCAAGGCTCAGGTCGGTACCATGGTTGCCATATTGGAAGTCGGTGCCTTTTTTGCCTCGCTTATTGTCGGTCGAGTCGGAGACATCATTGGTCGACGTCGAACAATTTTGTACGGATCGTGTATATTCTTCGTGGGCGGAGCCTTGCAAACAATGGCCACATCCATGGCCATGATGATGGTCGGCCGTATTATTGCCGGTCTCGGCGTTGGCATGCTCTCCACCATTGTGCCCGTTTATCAATCCGAAATCTCTCCGCCGCATAATCGAGGAAAGTTGGCTTGCATTGAATTCTCCGGCAACATCATCGGGTACACCACATCCGTTTGGGTTGACTACGGCTGCGGTTTCATCGAAAGTAATCTGTCGTGGCGGATTCCGCTTCTTATGCAGTGTGTCATGGGTGCTCTATTGGGCATTGGCAGCTTAATCATTGTGGAATCCCCAAGGTGAGTTGTTTCCCTTTTTTCCCTTCTTTTTTTACGGCAGCAACGAAAGAGGAGAGACCAACGTGTTTGAAAAATGTAGATGGCTTCTTGACAATGATCATGACGAGGAGGGCATGGTGGTGATTGCCAATCTCTATGGTGGTGGTGATATTCACGACCCCAAAGCTAGAGACGAGTACCGCGAAATCAAGATGAACGTTTTGCTACAGCGACAAGAAGGTGATCGAACTTACTCGGAGATGTTCCGCAAATACCGAACGCGTGTTTTCATCGCCATGTCTGCCCAAGCGCTGGCGCAGCTCAACGGCATCAATGTCATCTCGTACTACGCCCCGTACGTTTTCGAATCCGCAGGCTGGGTCGGCCACGATGCCGTTCTCATGACCGGTTTCAACGGAATTACCTACTTCCTGTCGACCATTCCCCCCTGGTACTTGGTGGATCGATGGGGCCGACGGCCGATCCTCTTGTCTGGTGCTATCGCCATGGCCATCTCTCTGTCGCTCATTTCCTACTTCATCTACCTCGATATCCGGTGGACGCCGAGAATGGTGGTCTTGTTCGTCATGATTTATAATGCAGCCTTTGGGTACTCATGGGGACCCATTCCCTGGCTCTACCCTCCCGAGATCCTTCCCCTCAGCATTCGATCCAAGGGTGCCAGTCTCTCCACGGCAACCAACTGGGCCTTTAATTGGTTAGTGGGAGAAATGACTCCTATCTTGCAAGAATGGATCAAGTGGCGCCTCTACCTCGTCCACGCTTTCTTCTGCGTGGTATCCTTTGTCATTGGTGAGCACACTTCTGGCATGTTCTACAGTCAATGACCTGTGACTAACCACGTATTGCAGTCTACTTCACCTATCCCGAGACGTGCGGCGTGCGTCTCGAAGATATGAATTCTCTCTTTGGCGATTCTAGCACAGTCATGGGTACGCCCTCTATCCATGCCGACAATGAATCGCTCATGCGTGCCGGCTCGCCAGGACCCTCACGAGATATTTCGGGTCTGAATCTGGAGGTCGCCGACATGGACGACGACCCCAAATCGCAGATCCAGACCAGTGGTGGCGAGGATCGAAGCATTGGCGGCTGGTTGTCGCGAGTTGTTGCACGCGGTCGATCGCCAAGTATCAGCAGTGGCCGCCAGGGCCGATATGCTCCCCTGGGCCAACGAGACGAGGGTAGCCGCAACAACCAATAAAGCGAACCGGGCACACGTTTACGCAAATAGAGTTCTGAAAACACATAGACAAATTCGATTGACTTGAAAGACACGGAGCGTTTACCTGACGAGGATGTCAGGGACAATGAACAGCAGGCCCACGTGGGTGCAGAAGAGCGACAGATGTACAACGTATGGCTGCCGACTTTTTTCCAGGCATGCACATGGTGGGCCATGTGGCCACGGGTAAAAGCGATTTTCATTATCGCAGATATTAGCGCAAGGACGTGGCGTGGGCTGAGATGTGTCAACTTTGGCAGGACCATAGATTCCTCAGCGACCAACGTATTCGAGGCGCCTGGCAATATAAAAGCGACACTGATGTGCATTTTATTTCCGCGACCAGTACCTCTGTTGAATGATGTGCGGACAGGCAGATGCCATTTACTACCATATACAGTGTTCAAAACACTGACACTGCATGCCCCCGGCTGAGTCAGTGCGTATTATGAGCACTGCGTCTCAGTGTCTCAGTGTGCTCCAACCTCAATCCACCAACACAGCCCTCACTCACCTAATGTTTACGTCCCGTAGGCAATATAAAGCAGCTTACTAGCCTGTACTTTTACATACGACCATACCTACCAGAATATACGGGATCCCGTCCGCTCTCCCATAGTCAAGCTGGTAAGGGGCAGATTAGTAGTTGGGTCGGTGACGACCAGCGAACACCGGCTGTTGTATGTGTTTTCGTCTTATTTTTTGTACCAAATCCTTGGATTCTCTGGCCAGCTGCAAACGCTCTACTACTCGGTACTTCACGTAGAACTCTAATAGCACCGTCATCCCGTTTGTCGGGCAGACACACCCCTGCTTCCGCGCTCTCCTCGAACGTCTACCATGGATGGAACTGAACCAAGCCCATCCATAATGCATATTCCACACGGTGAATGGGACAGGTCACTTTCCTCGTTTCCTCGTTGAGCGATAACCCATAGCATTAAGCGATCAAGTCGTTTTGTTTGGAGAGGAGTTGAGTTACATTTCAGGTTCGGATGCTCCGAGTCAAGCAGCACGATTGTGGTGCACTTCAGTAATCTGGATGATGCTGTGCCCAACGGCTGGCCAGCCCTCACGTACTCGGCCAATCCAACAGAGTGTCTATCGGACAATGACGCTGCAAGCTTACACGCCCCGTGTAATCAGAGGGGAGACAAAATAATCAGCGGTTCCGAATGCATACCAGACCGCGGTATACGTGACGGGTTGTACGGGTTATGCGGGTTATGCAGGTTATGCGGGTTATGCAGCTAATATTGTAACCATTTGCTTGCTTATGCCTTGCAGCGTGGATCTTCTTCCGGCCAATCTTGTCAATTCCTGGGTTGCTTATCCCCTTATACCGGGTTTGATACCACGTCGGTATTACGGATTACGAACGCCGCCATTCACCAGACTCCGCCGTCGCTGCTGCACCATTTCGGCTGAATGGGCCTCAGGCGTGCTTATGTACGGGTTAGAGAAGCAACAATGGCATCAGCAGAGTGCATGTCGTGGCTATAACCCTGGGCAGCTCCCGAGCTGGTACATGTCTTCTTGGTGCAAGCACAAGGGAAAACCACGACGTACGTTGGCGCAGCTATTTGACAGATCTTACTAGAAGCTCTTGGACGGCAAATGCCCAAACAAGCAGCAGTATGAACTTTCATAACGAGATGAGTGGACAGAACGTCCTGGAGTCGGATGTGTTGATTGTTGGATCTGGTCCTATTGGTGCAGTGTATGCCAGGACCATCCTCAACGCTGATGACAGCATCAACGTGCTCATGATAGAGATGGGGGAACAGTAAGCAGTCCATGTCCCATGTCCAGACGGTAGCTCTAACGCACTGCAACTAGGCAGACGAGGTTGATCGGCGATCACAAGAAGAACAGCGTCGTGGTGCAGATGGATGATAGACGTTTCTCTAGGTAAGGAAGCAAAGTCGGGAGGATAAAAACGTTCCTGGGATTGCCAGCTGATCTGTCACCACTTTTCACAGCACTGTCAAGGTATGAATATATATATATATATATTGTGTCACCAAGGAGTTGGCGCGGACTGATTGATTCATTCCACAAGGGGGCATTGGGTCTGCTTTCAGAACCGGTCGAGGCAACAGCGGTCGGCCAGACTATGTCGGTTTACCCAGTCCTTGAACTTGAAGCCGCTTGACTGACTCGACGCCTTAGCGTGCCTAGTCCCTCAAAGTACACAGAGGTTGATGCCGGAACTACCGAGGAACGTCATTGCAGCAATCTGCCCGCTGCTCCTGTCGTCAGGGAGGTGGGAGGCATGGGCTGCTACTGGAGTTGCGCCACCCCGGAACAGCACCCGGTGATTGAGAGGTCACATCTCTTTTCCGACCAAGAGTGGAGAGACCTGTACGGTGAAGCCAAAGCTCTGTTCAAGACTACTGACGCAGCGTTCGAGCATTCCATCCGCCACCAGCTCATCAAAGACGCACTCATTCGAGCCCACGGGGACCGAGAGTTTGTCAACCTGCCCCTGGCGTGTCGTCGAAGCACGCGTAACCCAGGTTATGTGCAATGGACATGCCCAGCCACGATCCTAGGAGATCTCGCCGACCCGAGGTACAGCGGCACAAACTTTAGATTAAGAGCGCGGCACCGATGTACAAGGCTGCTCGTGGACACGGCGTCGAGACAGATAATCGGGGCCGAGCTCACCGATTTGCGAACCAACGACATAATCATAGCCAAGGCGAACAAGTATGTCATATGTGCGGGAGCAATTCTGACAGCTGGCATCCTGTTCAATTCCCAGATTCGACCTGAAACAGGCTACCCCGCCTTGGTGCGCCCAATTTGAACAAAAGCCTCAAGGGGGGGAGGGAGGAAGACAATGAAGCTAATCGCCAAGCAGGGACGGTATTTGACGGAGCAAACCATGTCTGTCTGCCAAGTTGCGATGAGGAAGAGCCTATTCCTATCGGAGGACGCATGGAAGAATGACGCGCGTTGCAAGGAATACTCGGAGAAATTTCCCAACGATCCTTTACGTATCCCTCCCAACGACCCTTCTCCCGAGGTACGGTATCAGCTCTCCCCATGGATGACGGGGGACGTCTAATCTGGTTACTGCGGACTTTGATGGAATACTCATGGAAACAATCATATGTGCTAGATTTCGACGCCCGTCTCCGAGAAGTACCCCTGGCACTCACAGATCCAGCGCGACCCATTCCACTACAACAGCGTTCCCCATTCAATCGATCCGCGCCTCCTCATCGACCTGCGATTCTTCGGATACGTCAAGCCAGTTTATGACAACCATGTCGAGTTCTCCCCCGACGCCACCGATGCCTTTGGCATGCCCCAGGCAAGTCCCATCCACCTCGTACTTCTGTGCCAACCGACTCCACGGGGGGCTGACAAAGCTTACCCAAGCCATCGATACACTTCCGCATCGGCGAGCAAGATGGCAAGCGAGCACAGGCCATGATGAAGGAGTAAGTAAGCATGCCTTGGTTGCCCCTCGATGCAAGAAAGAAGTAAATAATCACTGAACTCCCTCTCCACCCCGCAGCATGAAGAACATCGCCACCTCCCTCGGTGACTATGTGCCTGGCGGCGAGCCCAGATTCGTCGCCCTAGGCTCGGCGACTCACATTTGCGGCACGACCCGAGCAGGCGAGGAAGATGACGGGCACTCGGTGGTCGATAGACACTCCAAGCTCTGGCGGTTAGAAAACCTGTTCATCGGGGGCTGCGGCGTGATTCCGACCCAAAACGCCTGTAATCCAACCCTGACTGCGGCGTGCTTCGCCCTCGTCGGTGCGCGCAAGGTTGTTGAGGAGATACAATCGCTCAAATACCCGGGGTACCAGTCGAAACTCTAGCCCGAGAAGCATCTGTGCTTCAGGGCGTCGGCGCCTTGATGAAAAAGCCGCCAACCAAGGTTAGAAACTAATAGAAACCCTGGATACTTTACTTGCTCCCGGTGACCCACAAAAACACCAATGAAGCTCGCGATGCATGAAGAACTGATATTATCTAAGCCTTTGTCTCTTGAATGTCTCGCATGGGTGATGGAATCTGGTTGAAAGCAGGCTGTGAAGATGATGAAGAGGAAGCAATCGTTTCTTCATCGCCCCCAGGCGCGGGCAGTACTTGTACTTGGCTACCGTGGCAGAATAGAAGTTTTCATCGAGGCCTCATAAGGACCTCACACCATGGTGTGCGGGGTATTATTTAGTCACTCTATACACCTGGATGGGATATCGCCCAATACGTTGACTCCGATCCCCCCAGATGATATTGTTTTACTACAACTCACACTATATGACTGTTGAATACTCTGAAATCCTTTCCCCTTTTTTCTAGGTGGCTATTTATCTTGGCGTAAAGCAAATCGCTTGTTTCAAGGCTTGACCAACCCTCAAAGAACCAGAGTGGCTCTAACCTATTTGTCTGACGCGCGGAACTTTTATCATTTCAAAAGTCTTCGACAACCTTCTCTAATTTGCCGTCTGCCATGAACACCACAGCATCCCTTCCACTTCTCATGTGTTTCTCCAAGACACCAAGTCTGTGAGTAACAATGATGACTGTGTGTCCCTCCTCAGTGAACTCCTCGTCGATAATTTTATACATGGCGGACTCGGTGACAGTGTCGAGGGAAGACGTGACCTCGTCCAAAAGAACCACAGGTTTGAGTCCGAGGCCGAGGCGTTGGGAGGAGCGGGCTTTGACGAGTGCTCTGCAAAGTGCAAACAGCTGGCACTGCCCTACGGAGAGATACGGGAAACTCGAGAGCTTCTGATCAAGGATTGGGTGTTCAGTCGAGTCCGCCATGTTGATGACAGTGGCCATCTCCTCTCCCAGGAGATGTGTGCGGGCGTCGAGGAAATGCGATATTAGCCTCACTTTGGTCAATGCATCGATGAGAATGCTTTCGGATTCTGAAGCATCCGGGTCCAAGTTGAAGCGCAAGGTCTCGTTGAATAAAAGGAGGGGATCCTGCGATACCGCGATGAAGCACCGTTGTCGTAGCAGGTCTAACTTGACTTGCCCGATATCGATGCCATCTAGCCCAATATAGCCGGATCGCAGTTCTAGTAGTCCAAGCAGCGTTAAGAGTAACGTACTCTTACCACTAATATCCAGAGTCAGCCCCAGGTAAGTAACTTGGACTGATTGAAGTGACTTACCTGCCAGTACGCCCGCAGACGACAAGTTTCTGGCCCGCAGCAACGGTCAAACTCAGGCTCCGTAGAGCAACGGACTCGGATCTTGATTATAGAATTAGCAGTTGCTAGCAATACGGGCGTGACGCAGACGTACTGGTATGATGCACTGACGTCCCTGAAGACTATATGCCCCGCAGACGGCCAGTTTTGAGGGGTTTCCGAGCTCTTGGCCGGTCCGCCCTCAGTTGGAGTCGTGTTCTCGAGCTGCTTCACGCGAGATATGGCGCCGAGAGATATTTCCAGCGTGGTCCAATTTTCCACGAGTTTCAGCAATGTCGTGTTTGCTACGAGCATAATGTTGAGTGCAATGCCGACCTGTGCACCACTGACCTGTCCTCGCAGTACTATAGCTATTAGAACGACGCTTGTTGCAATAGCCGAAGCCAAAAGATCCAATACAATGTTGAGCCACCTCTGGGAACACAGGAGGAGGAATTCTGGACGCTGGGCATTGTCGACACTGCGAATGTTGTTCTGTATCACGGCAGCGGACCAGCCAAACGACCGTATCGTTTCGATGCCCTCGATCTGAAAATTAAAAATTAGCTGGTACTCGAATCGTAGTATTCAATACTAACAGTTCCTAGGAAAATAGTATTCAATACTAACAGTTTCTAGGAAACTGGAAAAGACCTCTGCCCGGGCCTCCAGCTCTAAGAATCGGAGCTGCCTTGATGTCCGAAGGTACACTTTTTGGACAACATATACAACCAGCATACAGACCGGTAATGATACTGCGAGCCATCTCTCAGCCACGCAAAGAAGAATGATTTGCATGACGAGTTTGGACATTTCTGACAGCCTTTAGCTAGGTTACATTTAGTCGAAAGCGTTACCCACGTGTTACAATGCTCTGCAGTGCTGGTGGCAACTGCTTGTCAATAAGCTGGATGTCTTGACTGAATCTAGGGATCATCAGTGTTGACCGATCCATCTGAGCATAAACCCTTACCTATTCAAGATCGATCCATTGTCAGTCACAGAGAAGAAAGACAACGGCGCGCTATTCAAAATTAGCAAACTCTGTAATTAGCCGGTCAACATCTCGGTGCTAAGATTGCTCACCCAGTGATGATGTGCAACAGACGTGCGTGCAATCGCGACCCCGATTGCGGAGCGAGTTGGATAAGGACGATCCTATTTGAGTTTCAATACCAATATGTAGCTGGGAATATCCGGAAAGCGTACCACATCTGAGCGCTGGTTGACACCCAAGACATTGTGGATAGGACGAGGAATCCACCGACATAGAACGCAGTACTTTTGTCCCCCAACTCAGTCCACAGCTGGAGCCAGTACTGCGGGATGGTGATGAAGAAGCCATATGACATGGTGGTGGCGAGCAGGAGGAAAATATTGATGGCATCGATAAATCCCAGATAGTAAGCTGCGTTCGCATTAGCCACATCCATGGAGGTGATAGGGGCAATTACCATATAGAGCGGGATCTCCACTCTGTCTTGCAAGATCTTGCTCTGTTTCGTCTTTTGCTCGCAATTGAGCGGCGAGTTTGTCAAAGTTGGTCGATAGCATGGCGATGTCCTTGGCGTAATTGTTTGAGCAAAATTTGGCTATAGATGCAGCTTTCACCTTGATGTTCTGCCAACTGCCTTGATCTATAACTCCATTATCCCCCAGAACTACAATGTGGTCCGCGCCCGGGAAATGCTGAGCTAATGCAGAGTTAGTGGGAAGCTTGGTGGTGACCATGGAAAAAAAACAAACCCGAATTAGAGGCGAGTATTACAGTAGTGTTCAGTCGCCGAATCAGACCGCTGGATCCAAATAGGTTATCAAAGATGGCTTGCTCCGTTCCACCGTCCAGACCACTGAAGGTGTCGTCCAGCAGAAGTATGTCACACCTTGCAAACAAGGCTCGGGCTAGGACCTGTTATTATTAGCCCAATCAACTTATGGCCAACCTCACAAACGTACCACACGCTGTCTCTGTCCACCAGATAGGTTGAGACCCCTACTGCCAACCTGAGTCTGATCTCCAGCCGGAAGAGAGTCGAAGTCATGTGCAAGACAGCATATGTCCGTTACCTCACGGTACCATCCCTCAGACTCTTGCATACTTGCTTCGTGAACGTTGGCAGCCCCAAATATAACATCTCTAATAGTGCCATTCGGTAGCCAGGGCCGCTGAGCGCAGTACGCCACCTGTCGTGTTGACAGACTAATAGACCCATGGCTGGGAGAGATTTCGCCAAGAATAGCACGCAACAGGGTCGATTTACCACTGCCAGTAGGCCCCGATATTATAGTAAATGATCCAGCAGGTACTTCAATGTCCACGTTCCGCAAGACAGGCTGTTTGTCGCCAATTGCTAGATGGCGAATATGAACAGCAGGGCCCGGTTTTGTCAATTGACCAGATGCTGCGTCCATGGGTGACGTGCCCGGCCAGGGTAGCGTACCACGGTTATCCTCTGAGGACTGTCGTAGTAGAAAGGTCTGGATCCTTTCGAATCCAGCAAATGCGGCAACTGCGCGCGGCACAATGGTCATGACCATATTCGCAGGGTGTGTGACCATGCTCAAAATGGCTACAGTGGTGAATGCAATCTCAGTGTCTAGCTTGCCGCCCCGAGCCACTGCTACCACGGCATAAATAACTAGAGTGATGGCTGGAGAGAAAATCCCGAGCGCGTTCGCTACTCTGTTGTTAGCGTATGCGTAATTTCAATGTCATCCCGCACTCATGACATACCAGATGCGTTGTAGTATACCATGATCCATCTGAGTTTCGAGGCTACGTAGAGCTCCTCCTCCCGAAGTTCTTGAATGCGATGCGCAAGGCTATTTTGGACCCCAAGCATTTTGACGACTTTAATTGAGCTTAGTAGGGAGCTTGTGGCAGCCAGGCGATCTTGCGTAGCTACGTTCCAGGCCTTCTGGCGAGGCTGTAGACGTTTTGCAACAAATCGGCTTGTGTGGGAACATACTGCAGCGTTCATCAGTAACAAGCCGCAGCGTCATGGAGGCCTACTCACAATAGATTAAAAAGATCAAAAGAGGCCAAATAAATCCTACTTGGCTAGCCAGGAGTCCTATCCCAATCAGCACCTCGAGGATTTGGGCCCACGTCTCGTGAACCATTTCAGCAATACCGTCCAGACTATCTGCATCAGTACTCATGAGTGCAGTCGCCTCACCGTTGTCATAAGCGATGCTGGATGACTCTATGGTCTTGTGGTGTATTAAGCCCACAAGTGCACTTCTCGTCATAAGCTTCAGTTTGTTTACGCGGTGTTGGTACACAGCGGTTGATACCTGAAAGTAAAGTTAACGCTTGGCGAGGAAGACGGAGAGTTTTGGATCATACGGCAAGGCCAACGTAGATGATGACGGCCGATACAACGATCCAATATCCGTAACTGCTTCTAGAAGTAGAATATGCCATAACATATTTAATGGATTATTTGATGAGGATAGGCTGAGAGTAGCGAAAGATAATCAAAAATAGTCGAGGAACAACAGCAGCCAGAAAGGGGGCTCGCAGACATGTCATGAGAGCTCTAGGCAAACTTAATTTGGTCTCGGGCTTGGCTAGTCTTGTCAGAAGCTACAACAAGGGTGATGGCAGGGATCTGGACCAACCTCGCCGCTGCCATGCATCAATGATTGCGGCTCTTGTTGCCTCGGGCTTTATATCTTGGCTGAGGGGCGGCAAATCATGACTGACGAGCATATTCCGGTACCCATGAAGAAGAATTGGGTTGATCCATGTGAAGAAGACCCTGCTGAGGATGCCGTAACGATCCTCGGGAGACTGGTCGCTGGCTGCCGGGCGCTTAACGGAGTTCTCGAGTATGACAAGCACCGAGTGCGCGCAACAGCGAATGAGCACTGGTGGCCAGGCAACCGCACGCCTAGTGGCCTCTGCCGGCATCGTGAGAGCGACAATATCGCACAAAATGGACGCGAGAAGATATAATGTAGCCAGATCCGATGGCCGGCGAGATCGCCTTTGCTCCCGAAAGAGGAGTAAACTTAAGCCAAGGGCCGCTAGTATTGAAGCAGAGAGTGATGCCAAGAGGTCGGCCTTGTGATGGAGGTCGGAGCTGGAAATATGAAGCCAATACGAAGATAGTGTAAAGGCGAGCACTAATCCAAGAAGCTGAGGCTGTGGTTAGCAATGCGCGTCAACTGCGGACGCTTAGGACAGAGGCAACACGTACGACCTTGACTGGCGCCTGCCAGCCTGGGACACCTCGGGCATCAGAATGGTGAAGCTTCCAGATTCTGACAGGGAGTACCAGCAGAAACGCCGCGGCACATGCTGTAGAAACGTATTCTACAATACGCGTGGGTTCCGCCGGAGGCATTGTGGCTCTCGCAGAGAGGGCCGCAGTTGAAACAAGCATAGACGAGAAGAAGACGAGAAGAGACGACAAGAGAAGCAGCGAAGAGGTGAAGATTTCGCGAAGTTGTCACCAATATTGCGTTAAACTATTCCCAACGATGAAAAGGCTGACTTGCGAAACGAATATGCAAAAGTATCTGTTTGGATATCACGTCGTCCGCACCATGCCGGTAGCAAAAAGGGGGCAGGGCGACTGACTGGCTACACCAAGCATCGAGGTCGGCAGGCATCCGCCGGGACAGGCAGGTGGTGGTATGTACGTGCTTTTTTTTTTTTTTGTCTCTGGCATGTAATAATTTTTGTTGTGACGACACTTTACCTCCGCCAGCAGAGATGTGATCTGTGCAGTTCTGTGCAGTTCTGTGCATTTCTGTGCATTTCTGTGCAACGTGGGACGACAAGGGGTTGCAACATGAACAATGATTGCGATATAAGCATGCATAATATTAATATTGGGGCGGTTATCGGCCCACTGATAACTACCCTTCTACCGCTAGTACTAGTTGCGGTTGTGGATTACACCCCACTGTACATATGATGCGGCAAGCTGGGGGTGCCGTTGTCCAAGATCGATCTTTGTCCACAGGCACAGTTTTGATCGTCATTCCGAAATAAGCAGCCGCCCCATAATCGCTTGTAGGAAAGGCCGTCCTTACCATGAAGCAATGCAAGCCATGGCTGCACCAGTTCAACCGCGGGCTTTACAACGGCTCTACAAACAGCTCTCAAATTTAGCTGAGAGACTGCGTGTATCGTTTCCCGAGCTTCTCATTCCTTTTCCCCTTGTCTACATTTCCGCCACAAATGAGGCTTTCCAAAACAAAGGGGGGGGGGATGGTGCCAAAAAGACTCAAAGACATGGCGCATAGACGATTCGATCCTCTTAGAGGGTCGTGGGTTCTACTGGCCTCGCCACATAAATATAATCGGCCTCGGCAGTAAGTTCCTCTCTCGGCCGCGCAAACCGAGTGCTTTGCTTTCTAAACAAACACACGATTCAGGGGTGAAAAAAACGCCGTGACCTTGCGTCCAAAGCAAGCGTATGATCCCGAGGTGAAGACTGTCAGTCAAACCAACTATGCCGACCGCCAGCTAACCAAGTAGCAGTGCTATCTTTGCCCTGGTAACACTCGAGCCAATGGTGCCCGCAACTCCAATTACGCAGGCACTTTTATTTTCGAGAACGATTACAGTACTGTTCGAATGGAAGAGGGAGAATACGATGCTGTTGACAGCGAACAGAGTGCGTCGAGCTCATCTAGGTCTACTGCCGCAGAGCCTTTGCCAGACACTGCCTCAGCTCTCCTAGTTGCCAAGCCCGTGGTCGGGAGATGCTACGTCCTTACCTATTCGGCCAAACACCACTACACTGTATCCGATATGACAGCTCGAGAAGTGCTTGACATCGTCGAAGCCTGGACCAGGGTCTACGCTATGCATCTCCCTCCCACAAGCCCCATGAGAACGAACGCCGCAGGAGGCGAAAATCACGACTCAAGTTTCCAAGACGGGGGCCCCTTGGACATGACGAGCCTCAGGTACATGCAAGTATTTGACAACAACGGCGAGATCGTGGGTTGCTCCAATGCGCACCCACACGGCCAGATCTGGATAACGTCCAGCATGCCGGATGGCCCAGCCGTAGAACTTGCACAGATGAGCAAATATCGCAAGGCTCACTGCGGGAGGCATTTACTAGCGGATTATGCCCGACTCGAGATGGATAGAAGGGAGCGTGTTGTTTGGCAAAACGATGCGTCCCTGGCTGTCTGCCCTTGGTGGGCCGTCTGGCCATACGACATTCTCTTGCTACCGAAGCGTCAGGTCCGGGGGATGGTAGACCTCACCGAGACGGAAAGATTTCAATTCGCGGAAGCCATACTGCAGGTGACAAGAATCTACGACAACCTCTTCGAAATGACTTTCCCTTACAGTGCGTACTCGTGCCTATAGACTGGCGGCTTCCTGCAAATTCCACGGCTAACATGTCCAGTCTCGGCCCTTCACCAGGCGCCACTGAATGCCACGCAAGATGAGCTAGATAGCAGCTATCTCCATATGCATTTCAGCCCGCCTTTGCTTTTGCCCGCTATCAAGAAGTTTTTCGGAGGCTACGAATTATACGCAGAGCCAACGCGCGAAATCACTCCCGAGGTCGCCGCATCCAACCTGAGACGCTCTGGAAATCAGCTTTCGGATATTTCAAGCAATGGCAAAGCTGCGGGGGTTTCATCACAAGAAGGTTTAGTGCTTCAGGGGTCTCAGGAGAGGATCTCTTGCCGCGGAGACGGCTCTTCCTGGCGGCGGCGGCTTACGGGAATCTCGAGGAGGCTTCGGGCTGCTGCTTAGAAAAATGGCATCCCAAATGCGCGCTACTACCATATGCAATTCTATCTGCTCATAGGCGTTGCAAGAGACCAGTGAATGTGTGGAGGGTGACAGCAGCTCCTTAGAGAGCCAGTTCGATAAATTATTAACGTGCACACATGTCTGGAATCCCACGCGCCGTCCGTCTGATTTCGCTTCCCCCAACGCGGTGTTTGTAAGATTCTACTACCAAATGGGAAAATGACAGCCCAGTTTGCTCGGACGATATGCGCTGCGGCAGAAGACTACTATGGCTACTGGCTGAGATATCGGTTACACTGCAGTGAAAATCAATTGCTCAGCAACCAAGACCTTGATTATTATGATTATGATTATGATGATTATGATGATGATTATGATGATGATTACTTTACGCTTATTTGATCATCAATTTTGCTGATTACTTTATATTCCCAGGTGGGGTAGTAGTCAGCCTGACCTTCCCAGATCATAATCACTTCATGTTGCCGTGTAATTGCATTATTGAGAGTGAGAAAAATGAGCATGCATGTCTTACTAGCTAGTGCTTTACCCATTGCATACTGCGTTTCAATTTTTGCCATATCACCAATTGCTAACCAGTTTTACTACGCGCATCTTGTTGTCTCATCTTGCTCGTTGGCAGCGTTCATGTCCTAAATTTTTGCTCTCCAGCAATGTCAAACATGAAGCCTATTGGCGTGGCCATTATCGGCGGTGGTCTCTTTATCCAAGCGGACTATATCGTGCGTGCCCTTGTCTGCCATCTCACTGAGAGATGCGAGCGACGTTTCGAAGGTGCTAACAAGCCAGTTGGTGTGTAGCCCGCCGTCACGAGCTGTCACCTCTTATCCCTCAAAGCCATTTACTCAAGGTCGCTCAAGTCGGCCCAGAGCACTGCTGGCCTCATCCCCAAGAGCTACATCACCCCGGACCTGTACTCGGACGACTCAAGCCCTGCCAAGGGCTACACCGATGTCTTGGCGCGAGACGACATCTCGGCCGTCATCATTGCCCTGCCCATCGTTACTCAACCTACATTCATTGAGATGGCGTTGAGGGCAGGCAAACACGTGCTGGCAGAGAAGCCAATTGGCCCGGACATTGCGCGCGCAAAGAATTTGATCGACTACTACCGCCGCGTCAGTACAAGCAACAACGCAACGCTGGCTATCGCGGAGAACCTTCGCTTCTATCCCTCCATTGCCTACGCTTCCGAGCAGCTACGCAAGCTTGGTAAGGTCACCCAATTTAGTGTAAAAGTGATGAGCCTTATATCTCAACATAGCAAGTGGTACAACACAGAGTGGAGGAAAAAGCCCGACTATCAAGGTGGCTTCCTGCTGGATGGAGGCGTGCACTACGCCGCGGCCACAAGGCTGCTTTTAGGACGCGAGGACGCGCCCAGTGAGGTCCAGGCTTTTACAGACAGGGTGCAGGATCATCTTGTGCCCATTGATACTGTAGTTGCAATCATCAAGACCCGGAGAGGGGCAACAGGCACCTTTCAACTGTCCGAGGGGTCGCTTATGGAGGCTTTTGAGTGGGAGGTTGCGTGCGAGCGCGGCACTGTTAAGCTCACAAACGAGACAGTCACGGTGGTAAAGCAGCGTGGGAGTGAGCGGATAGTTAAGGAGTTTGAGCGTACACGCGGCGTCAGGGAGGAGGTGAGGGCATGGGCACAGAGCGTTCGGGATGGCAAGCCCAACCCCTTGCAGTTGCCCGAGGAAGCCCTGGCTGATGTGGAGTTCGTGGAAAAGATGTTCCGGAGCAGCGAGCAGGGCGGGGCAAGGAAAAGATACGAGCGGTTATGAGGGCTGTTAGGGTGGAGAATGGCTTACGTAAAGGGAGGTAATATTACTATGGAGTCTTGGTAAATGGATTACTAAGGAATATAACTATCATTATCCACCTAATTATCTAATACCTAAGGATATCTAATTAAGGACCTCTAAGTAATTATCAAATTAAATAAATAAATAATTATAATTAGATAGGAATAGAAGGGAACTATAAAGTTATATTAGAGTATAACTATAGCTAGAAATAAAGAAGAGATTAATAGAATATAGCTATAGTTATTACTAGATTTAAGAAGATCCTCTAGCTAAGGTTAGAAAACACTACTATTAGATAATATAAGAATATTAAGGACTATAGGAGTTAATATAATAGGTATAGATGTGAGAACAAGGGATAGCTAGGCAAGAGGTATGGGGGCACTCGTATATTGACTAAAGCTTGCTAGGTCTAAGTGTGTTGTGCGTGCGAGTCGCTGGCTTATAGTCAGGGGCTTGCTAGTGTCACGTGGACCTAGCCCTGGGGTGTGACGTGCTCGCGGGGTGCACCCGTGTGTTGTGGGTGGGGGCCTCACAATAGAACTATAAGGCTATATAAACCTTATAAAGAATAAGTAAGAAAAATCCCTAGAATACTTAGAATAGGATAGTATTGTCAGAACCCTGAAGGTGTGCAAGGTAAGCCACTAGACTAAAAGATCTACTAATGCTAGCTGTCGCTGCATTGCACCTTATAATTGATTGTTAGGGCGCGCGCGCACCTGACAATTATCCCTCCCCTCCTAAGGCTCGCCCCGAGCCACGGCCCCGCTAGCTGTCTAGGGCAGGCCCGCAGGACCGCTCGTGCGCAACCCTCGGAACTTGGATAGGCCCGGCTTCCGTGGCCTCCAGGATAATCAACCAATTGTAAACCCCCAAGGCCTAGTACAGTAGCACTCATACCTGCCCTGTGAGCCTAACGTAAGCTACCTAGCCTAAGCAACCGAACCTAGGACCCAGCGACCAATCTACCTGCGGGAATTGAAGCCCGTCATAGGATTCAAACCCAGAGCTAGCATAGCCAGAAGACCTATGACAGCTAGCATAAATGTCAGAACCCTGAAGGTGTGCAAGGTAAGCCACTAGACCAAAAGATCTACTAATGCTAGCTATTACTGCATTGCACCTTACAATTGATTATTAGGGCGCACGCGCACCTGACACCTATAGACCCACAAGGTGGACAACAGCTAAGGAGATCTATATTATCTATATTATCCATATTATCAATATTATCAAATTCCTTATTCTATAAGCTTCAATGTAGCCACAAGACCTTCAAATTATTAAATTTAACGAATTTAACAAGGCCTTGGACCCCCTAGGTTCAAGGGCCCCATATGTGGCTTAGTCACGATACCACCCCCCCCTTAATAAGACCTGTGAATCTAACTCTAATTACCCTTACTGTATCTAAGGGTGTAATTTATAAGAAAAGAGTAATAAGAGTCCTAGTCTATAGTTTACTTATAAAGTTTACACTAGTGTAAAGTTACACCTTAATTAATTTATTGTAAATAAAAAACGCTAATAATAACCTCTATTAGAAGACGCTAATAATAATAACCTTTAGAAGCAAAGGCTAGGGTAACTATAAAGAGCCCTATTATATATACTATATTATTAGCGCCTCTATAAGCACACTAATAAAGGTGCCTTTTATATATTACTAATAATATTATAAGATTACTATAAATAGCTTTATATTAGTAGTAAAGCTACTATTATCTCCCTTATATAAAGGTAGTAAAAAAAAAGCCTTAGAAGTAAGCTATAATAGTATATAAAGTAAAGTAGCTACCTTATAAAGTATATATATAAATCTATATATAACTTATACCTTATAAAGTTAGTATAAAGTTTACACTAACTTATAGATTAAACCCTAAGCTAGCTATAGTGTTCTCTATACTATTACTACCCTAATATAGCTTATAGTAAGTATATTTAATCTTCTTTAATCTTCTTTAAGGGCTTACTAAAATAATTCTATATCTTAGGAATATACTACTATATAGTATTAATACTATTAAATATCTAATAAAAACTCTAGGAGTAAGGTAAGAAGTATCTAGTTATTATTTACCTATTTATTTATAGCCTTTAAAAACCCTAATTACTTAATCCTATCTTTAAGCTATATCAATTATATTATATATTATTTTTAATTAACTTACTAGTGCTTAAGCCTATAAGACTCTTAAGATATACTTAGTAACTATTATAAGTTTATTTCTATAAATATAGTATACTAAAATAAGAAAAGGAGTAAGCTTATAAGTACTATTAGTACTAAAATTATAAGTTATAGTAATAATAAAGTATACTATATCCTAGTTTTAATAAGAAGTAACTTATAGTAACTAAGTATTTCTTTATTATTATTATTCTATAGGATAGTACTATAGATAAGTAGCTAGTTATAACTAAACTTCTAATAGTATTTTATATTTAGTAATAAAACCCTTAATATATTACTCTATAGTTAAAAGCTCTTAAACTACTAGTATAGTAGGATAGTATATACTATATCTATCTCTAAAAGTTTAGGTTCTAAATATAGATAACTATATATATAAAATAGAACTAGAACTAGAACTAGAAGATATATAAGAGATATTAGATATTAGTTAGCTTATAAAGCTAGCCTTTATATAAGCTATTAATAATATAGTAGTCTCCTCCCCTTATTATAATAAGAGTTAGTCCTTAGGTCCTTAGGATATAGGTATATAGTAGTATTAAATATATTCCTAGTTTATAAGTAAGACTAATAGTAAGTTAGTTATATAAAATAGAAGGTAAAATAATTTACTCTCTAAGAACTTAGACTTTACTTTATATTATAAACTTAATAAACGCTTAGTAACTACTACTTAAGATATAATAGCTATATTACTAAAGGCTAATTAATATCCTTATAGTAATAGCGACTAATTTATATTATTTATTAATTATAGATTAACTAGTAAATAACTAATTACTATAAACTATAATATAAATAAGGCCCCTTAGATAAATAATAGTGCTTTTATAACTATATATAAAGATACTATAACTTTATAAAGAGATAAAATATTAATATAAAAGTATTTATTAAGGAAGTTTAAGCCCTTTATACTTTTAGAGTATAGGTTAGGTTACTAAAAAGGATAATTAAGTAAGTAATTATCTTAAAGCTATAAGAATAAAGTATAGATAAATATATTTACTTAAAGAAAGAGATAGTAAATAGAATATTAGATATAGTAAGGGATTAGATAACTTTAATACTATATTATTTATATCTATAGGAAGTTAAATATATGCTATATACTACCTCTTTTTAATCTATATATATTATATAGAGAATATTAGTGCTAATAAGCTTTTCTCTTCTAATACTATATATAAGAACTCCTACTATAGTAGTAATAGTATAACTAGTAGTAAATTAATATTATGCTATATAGGTATAATAAGTTATAAGATTTATATAAGGTTATAAGGTATATTTCTATTATCCTAAGTATATATACTTATCCTTCCCTAGGTGTTAGTTTCCCCACTAAGGAACGATGCACTAGTGTAAAAGGTCTAATTTAACTCTAAAGGTAATAATAATTAATAATAACTAAGGAGCTAAGAAAGGGAAGAAGGAGAGAAATCTAGCTAGGTTAGAAGGTAGGTAAAAAAGGGGAAAAGTAAGGCAGTAGTAGCATTATAGTGTAAGGGCACTATAATAGTATAGGGTTATAGCTAATTATATTATGTGTATTTATTTAAAGGCCCTATATTTACCCTAGCCTTTAGCTATAATTAAACTAAATAAGACCTAAAGGTCTAAAGGATTTAATACTAGTAGTCTCTCTTTTTTCTTTATAGCTAAAGAGCTTAAAAGTATAATAAAAATTAGAATAAAGGAAAGTATATATAAGTAAATCCCTTAATAGGAATCCACTACTCTAATTAGCTTACCTAGCCTTAGTTATTCTAGTTAATCTAGTTATATTAACCTAGTCTAGTTATTTTATTCCTTTAGGCCTCTATACCTAATATTATAGGTCTCTTAACCTAACCTTCTATATAAATTATTAATTTATTTAAATTAATTAAGGTTAAAAGAGATAAATTTAGTAATACCTTTATTATTATATTAGCTAGATTATTACCGCTATTAATCTACCTAACCTTATAGATCTTATGCCTCTTATATAATTAATAGAGGGCTATAATATTAATTATTAAGCGCTTCTCCTTTATTATACCTAGCTTTATAAGATATTTATATAGTAAAAAAGAGCTAGTATATAGGATTATTAGGATCTAAGGTATCTTTAATTAGTTAGTAATTTACTTAAGAGTTATAAATATTATATATATAATATTTACACCTTAAACTATACTATATAGCTTACTTATAAATATACTATAGGTAACTTACTTACTTTTTATTAAGCTATATATAATAATATTACCTCTTATAATAAAGGTATTATTATCTTATATTACTTTATTACTAATTATAATTATATATCTAATCTATAAGCTAAGGTCTATATTATTAGCTAGTAATTTATCTATAAATATAAAGAGCTTTACCTCTTTAAGGGTTAAGGGAATATACTATAGTCCTTACTATTAATTTTTAATCTACTACCTAAGGCACTTATTAAGGTATTTAATATTATTAATAGAGGGTTCTTAGTATTATATAGTAATAGAAAGGTTATAAGATATCTCTAGTTAGTATATAGTTATAATATAACTTCCTTAGGCTTACTATTTTATATATTCTTACTTTACTACTAGTAATTAAGAATTAACTTCCTTAATCTTCTAACTTTAGCCCTTTTAGGTTAGAGTTAATAAGTTATTAGCATTTTATATTAAGATATAGCTATTAAAAATAAGGGGATTTCTAGTTATTAATTACTATTTTTCTTTTACTATAAAATTAGCTTTCTAAAGCTCTTTTTCTTCTTTTCTAAAGAAATTATTATTACTAAGTTCTAAAGTATTATCTNTTTATATCCTTATAATACTAAAGAGATTCTTATTACTTAAAGCTATAATAAGTAAGTAAGGGTTATAAGTTAAGGTTTATTATATTAAGCTTATCTTTATAATAAT
>JFGX01000267.1:0-36936 GCA_000729855.1 Epichloe aotearoae | reverse complement strand
ATCTATTTTAGCATTTATAATCTTAATACTAAATAGAAAGCCTATATATAATTAGTATAGGATAATTAAATAGGACTTATATATTTATTATCTTTCCCTTTTAGTATTTAGTAATTATAAGGTATTATAGTTATCTATAAATATAATTAGTATATACTATATATATAAAAAAAAAGCTAGATATTACTTACTATTAAAAGAGGCATAGGAAATATATTTTTTTATAAAAACTATATAAAGTAATTAGTAAATTAAGATATTAAATAAATATAATAACTATATATAAAGTAAGAAAATTATAGAATTAAATACTAAGTGTACTAAGGTAGGAGTAATAATAAATAAGGGAAAAAAAAGGGAAAGAGCTTCTAGTAATAGGTGTGTGGTATATATAGAGTAAGTATATATAACTAAAAAAAAATTAATTAGCTAATAATTATACTTTATAATAGTATATATAAAGTATATACTAAAAAAAAAATCATATATCTAATAATTCGCACTTTATAATAGTATATATATTACATATGCAAGGCATATGCTATTCTGCCAGTCACAAGGCTCCACCCTGGATACGAGATTAACTTTGTTGGAGCCGAGATTTACTATGTGCCCGCTTGAACTCTCTGTCGGCAAGGTCCGCAATTGCACAGCGCGCACCAATGAGCAATCGGACAAACAAAATTTCAAATTCTCGCAGTCCGTACTTTGCACAACGCAGGATTCAGCTGATCGAGACAACTTCCCATTCCCGGTAAACATACGAGTGACTTGCGCCCGATATCATGGCCGATCAAACCAGAGATGCGCAGGCTCAGATCCAGGAGCTGCAGGAGAAGAGCCCCTACGACACCTACCAGACTTCCTTAACTAGCCGATACTGTAGCCACGAGATGACCAAGCTCTTCAGCCAGCGATCGAGGCACTCAATTTGGCGCAAGCTTTGGCTCGGACTTGCTGAGGCTGAGGCAAGCCTAGGTATTAATATAATTACGCCTCAGGCTTTAGAGGAGATGAGGGCTCATCTTACTCTAACGGATAAGGATTTTGAGATAGCGCGCATTGAGGAGAAGAAAAGACGCCATGCAAGTCCATCTATTTGGAAACCCAAACAGATCCCATTTGCTAATACTGCATACTACAGGATGTCATGGCGGTACGTCTTTGTTCCTCGCGAGAACCGATCCATTCTTCATCATGACTGACGCCGAACAGCATGTCCACGCCTTTGGTGCTGTTGCGCCTGCCGCCGCTGGCATCATTCACTATGGCGCTACATCATGCTAGTAAGTCCCACTCACTCCGAACCTACTTTGAGTATCAAACCTTGAGACTGATGCGTTGAAAAGCGTAACCGACAATGCGGAACTGATCATCATGCGGGATGCTCTTGATGTCCTTATCAAGAAGCTGGCCAAGGTTGGTAGTGTTGAGGCTTGATCTCACTGTGCTCCCACATTGGCCAAAATTGACTGCTGGTACAGGTGATACACAACTTGAGAAATTTCTCCAACCAGTGGAAGGGTAAGCACTCTGATGTTTGCTTGCTGAAATTCTTTTGTTTTCTAGACAATAAGCTTAACAGAATCTTGCTAACTCAGCCGACATGTAGCTGAGCCAGCACTGGCCTACACCCACCTCCAAAGTGCTCAGTAAGTATTTCATTTACATTGAGACTCGAGAAACTTCCATTGTTCTCCACTGGTTACTCCTGGTTCTAGTATTTGTAGCAAGGGCTATATATGCTAATCTCGTTCTAGGCCAATCACCGTTGGACGTCGCTGTAAGTCTGCCAAGCTCCAGGTTGTCTATTAACAGACAGTCGTCTAACAAAAGCAGCGGCCCATTGGCTCCAGGACCTCATGTTTGATCTTGAGGCTCTCGAGACCGTTCGCCGGGGCCTCAAGTTCCGTGGTGCACAAGGTGCGTTACAATGTCCCTCTCAGTTGCCTGGAAATGGTTTGATATTCCCTGGTTCACCTATGGTCTAACTGTAAACAGGTACCACTGGAACACAGGCTTCCTTCTTGGAGATGTAGGGAGCCCTCTACTCGGAAAGCGGCCAGATAAGAAAGGACGGACGCATTAGCTAACATATGAGTATGCAGTTTCCAGGGTGATGATGCCAAGTGCGACAAACTCAATGAGCTCCTATGCCAGAAGTTTGGCTTCCCCTCGTGCTACGTCAGTCACCACTCCCGGGCTCTCGCCCTTGATCCTTTCGACATCTCAGACGCAATTGGCTGATTCACTGACAATTTGGTTTACAGGACATCTCCACTCAGACTTAGTAAGTCCCGTCTTGTTGAACAACTTTCTATCGTCTACTTCTAACGAAAACCCCCCATAGTTCACGAAAAGTTGACCTCATCATCGCAAATGCCGTCGCCGGAATAGGCAGTAGCGCCCACAAGATCTGCTCGGATTTGCGACATACGGCTCATTGGAAGGAAATAGAAGAGCCGTTTGAGACCACGCAGGTGGGATCCAGCGCGATGGCGTTCAAAAGAAATCCCGTACTGTCTCAATATTTGGACCTTTTTCCTTGTTGACCATGTTTTAGTTGAGTCTGCTAACTTTTGTTGAAGATGCGGAGCGAAAGAATCTGCTCGTTGGCGAGGGCTCTCATCAGCAAACCGCAAAATTTCGCCAACACCTTGGCCACGCAATGGATGGAACGGTAGGGAATGCCCGTAAAAAAAAAGACTTGGCATTGCTAACGCGGGAAAAGTACATTGGATGATTCTGCCATTCGACGTCAGTATTTCCCAGCATCCGCAACGTCGTGAGAGTTGGTGGTGTTGTCCCCCACCCCACTTTGCACATGACTGACACGAAGAGGAAAACAACAGGCATGGACATACCGGAGATGTTCCTCCTCGCCGATGCTATCTTGATAGGTCTGGACAACGTCACAGATGGTCTGGTTATATACCCCGCGATAATCCGCAGTCGGTTCCTGGAGGAGCTTCCATTCATGTGCACCGAGAACGTAAGTCTAGTCCCATCCAACATGGAGGACTGCCGGCGAGAATGGACGTGCTATCTCGTTTGCCCCAAGATATATCAAGCAAAAAAAACATGTATTGACAATTTGTAGATCATCATGAAGATCGTGGCCAAGGGCGGTTCGAGACAAGAGGCCCATGAGGAGATTCGCGTCCTCTCGCACCAAGCTGCAAGCACCGTCAAGAACGAGGTTTGACTTTCCCTAAACTTTCCTCCCACATTTAGTTTGCAAGATTTGGGGTTAACTAGCATTGTGACTTTAGGGCAAACCCAATGACCTCTTCGAGCGCATCCGCAAGACAGAATACTTCAGACCCGTCTGGGATGACCTTGACTCCATGCTTAAGCCTGAGCTGTATATTGGCCGTAGCATCCAAATCGTCGAGAGGTACTGCGGACCTAACGGCCCCGTGGAGAAGGCGCTTACCCCTTATCAAGACTATATCCGCCAGTCTACTACCGCCGAGCTCAACGTCTAGAGCCGTCTAGAAGGGGGCCGGATGATCTGGTTGGCGCAAAATGGGTTCTCAGGTAAGAAGAAGGAAGAAGAAAAATCAGAACATCACGGGTTAGGGGGTTTTGCTTTTGACAATGCGTGAGCAAGAAAAAGAGCACGATGCCATGGCTCGCATAGACAAGAGGGGTTTCGGACATTCCACGTCAAGTTGCTGCATCTGAATTGTGAATCTGGCGCTACAATGGCAGTGACGAAGATGAAAACTTCGGACAACAAAGGCCATGTGTTTCCCGCAGCCCATCGAATCCGACCTGCCCGTTTATCTTGCTGCACGACTCATCAAAGGCGAAATTATGTGAGCGCCCAGAGCAGTGCCTCTTGCACTGTTGGAAGCAAGACGCTTTTCCATAGCCAAAGTGAAGACAAGAAGAGCTGGTGCCGTGCCCGAACAAGTCGCCACACCGGGAACATGCCCGCCCTGCTCAGAGAAGCCGAGTCCCATCTATACACATCCAAATTTGCCAGTACCATGCTCACCTAAATGTGCGTAGCAATTTTCTTTCCTTTTTCAGGACCGTTGCGACTATCCAGCGACACCATGTAAACATGTGCTTTTTTTCTACAAACAAATAAAAAACTACGATTCACTTCCTGTCAAGGGCCGAACAATGGAAGCGCTTCACGAATCACGTCTCAATCGTGAGAAGATTCCCAGGGCGGTTCACGCGCGAGGCGCCGGCACCCTCGAACGCGGCTCCGCGGATGCAATGAGGCACCCGTCGAGCTTTTCACGCAGCAAGGGAACCAGGACTGGAACTGGGCCTGCTTGAACATGGCCATGTTCTTCATCCACCACCCCGTCAAGTCCCCCGACTTGATCCACGAACGAACCTTGCCAACTTACCCTCCTGACGTGCCCATCATTCCGACCAGGCGTTCCGGCAAGCTGACCTGAACGCTTTGTTCCGAAGGAAACAAGGGCTACTTCGAGGGAGATCAAGCAAGCTTGCCTTCTCCCCGTCCCATTTCGTCCGTGGGGTTTTGAGCCCTCGGAGGATCCCACGCCACAAGCAACGTCTTTTTTTGCGTACCCCGGATGCCTCAGATCATTGACTCGGCCCGCATCATCTCGAGGTGCCGGCAGATAAAGCCTAGGCCCGTGGCGGGCAGCATTGCCAAGACCAAGGATGCATTTCGGCCAGAGCACCTCCGGAGGAGCCAGGAACACGCGGGTTGGTCACGGCCCAATGAGGCGGATTGCAAAGTTCCCGAGAGAATTCTGGAAAGCGCTGCCACGGCTTAGAAGGAGAGGGGGGGGGGGGGTGGATGCCAGAATATTCTGGTCGCCAACATGTCCAGGTACATTGGAACCGAGTAAATGAATGGACAAATGATATGAACCTACTTCGAAATCTATCAAACAGCGTGGTTTCAGCATTTTTTTCCCAGTTCTGTTGGTCAAGGGTAATGATTAACCAAGTACCCAACGAAAGCGTCAATTCCATACTCTTGCCTCCCATCAATGCGAGATGCCCGTCGGTCGGCTCCTCAGCAGTCTAGTCTATGAATACCATAATCACCCAAACACCACCGTCTTGGACCCGTTCAGGAAGACTCTCCGATCAGCATACCAGCGAACGGCCGTCGCCAGCACCTGGCTCTCGACGTTTGAGCCCTCCTCGACCAACTCCTTGGCATCCATGCTGTGATCGACCCTCGCAACCCTCTGCTCGATGATGGGGCCCTCGTCCAGATCAGCCGTGGCAAAGTGCGCCGTCGCGCCGATGATCTTGACGCCCCGCTCGTAGGCCTGGTGGTAGGGCTTCGCGCCCTTGAAAGAGGGCAGGAAGCTGTGGTGAATGTTGATGATGCGGCCGGACATGGCCTGGCAGAGAGTCGGAGACAGGACCTGCATGTATCGGGCGAGAACGACGAGCTCGATGCCGTGCTGCTTGACGAGCTCGAGGATCCGCGACTCCTGCTGCGCCTTGGTGTCGTTTGTGACGGGGAGGTGGTGGAACTCGATGCCGTACGATTCGGCGAGGGGTTTGCAGTCGGCGTGGTTGGAGACGATGACGGGGACCTGGGACACAAAATTACTTTTTTTTTTTTCAACGCACGTCATCGGCGGGGCTGCGCTTTGCTCTTCTTACCACCATCTTCAGCTGGCCAGTCTTCATGCGGAACAGCAAATCATTGAGGCAGTGGCCAATCTTGGACACCATGATCAAGACCTTCATCTTCTGTGCCACGGGCCGAAAGTCGTACGTCGTGCCGTACTCGGCCGCCAGCCTCTCGAATGGGCCTTGCAGATGCTCGGTCGACAAGGAACCGGACTTGGGCCCGAAATGCACGCGCATGAAGAAGCTCTTGGACGCGGGGTCGCTGAACTGTTGCAGGTCAAGGACGTTGTGGCCGTGGGAGGCAAAGATGGCGGTTACGGCGTGGATGATGCCCGGCTTGTCGGGGCAGGACAGCGTCAGGATGTAGTCGTTTTCGCTGGGCATCGTGGCGGCTTCCACTTGTGCGACGGGGGATGGAGAGAATGCGACTTGCAAGTTGGCGGGACACTTGATCGTCGTCGAGAGAAGAAAAGAAAAGCCAACGAGTGCGACTCCAACATGCCGAATCCCGAGACCAGCAGCTCCAAGCTGCCGATTGAACTGCCCCGCTGCGGGGTTTCAACCTTCTCGTGAGTAGTGGTCAGTGGTCACTGATGAACCTGCCTGGGAAGGTCTTTATTTACCGTGCCCATGAGTATTTTTTCGGCTGTCGGCTAACATCGGCTATCGAGCATCGATTCAACGGACCATGAGCCCAATCAAACGTGTCATACAACGCAATGAGGTATCAATAATCTGAATCATAACAGCCATGCTGCCGCATTACGACAACGCTCCTCATCATCACACGTCCGCCCCCAAAAAGCACTAAGTCCTCCCATGAAATCATGTTCGATTAGACCATTTCGTCACCGTGTCGACCGTTGCCACCAACAGCTCGGCGCGGAATCGAGCCATGGTGCGCATTGGAACCATATCCATCTGCGCCATGGCCACTCGCAACGTGCCCATCCAGCCCATGTCCATTCATCATCCCATGCGCAGCAGCATGGTGACCCTTCTCGACGACTTGCGAACCACCCCAGCCGGCCTTTCTTGTGAAGACGGCATTGATACCATCGCCGCCGCCGCCATAAGCGAACGCAGACCCACGGTTCAATGGAATATGGTTGTACCTCCAGTCAAACACAGCAGCATACGTCATCCTGTAAGCGGAAAAGGCCATGACTGTGCCAATGACGGCTCCCGCGAATACATCATACCAGTTGTGATACTCGTCAATCGTCAGCGCACCTCCGATGAGCATTGCTCCCAGGATGGGCGCATAGATCAGGACCAGCTTCCACATGGCGGGGTGGTAGTTGGAGAAGACCTTGAGCTTCGCATTCAGGTACAGGTACAGGTACACGAAGCCGGCAAAGGCAGCAGTCGTATGTCCGCTGGGGAACGACTCGAGACTGTCGTTGATCTCCTTCTCGTCGCCGGTGCAAATGTCCGGCGTGAAGTACAGCTGGTGGAAGCCCTTGGCGTTGAGGCCGGCCCTGGCTCGCGCCCGGGTGACGTCGGGCTTGCAGACGTCCAAGAAATGAGGGCGAAGACCGCCAATGAGCCATTTCAGGAAGACTTGGAAGACGGCCGCCGTGATGAGAGAGTACAGCAGCCCGATGACGCCGTTGTTGACGTCCCAGAAGGATCGGACGCGAATCTGCATCAGGAGTATCGCGGCAATGGGCACCATGGCTGCGAGAAACGCGGCCAGCCAGATGGGAATGATCTCATCGCGGAGAGGATACGCGAACTCGGGATAGACGATTTCGCCGTCGGAGAAGGTGATGCGAAAGAGCGCGAAGGCGCCGGTTTTGCCATGTAGACCTGGACGGCTACAGTTTAGTACATGAACTCTGCCAGCCCATTGCGCGTGTGACGAGGGAGGAAGAAGGAGGAAAACAACCTACACCCAAACCAACCGCGCCCATGATGGCCATGGTCACGATGTCCAAGATGGTGTGCTTGAACCACTGCCCAAACGTCGGCCGTGAATGCATCGTATGCGGCTCATGGTGACGAGACGGCCGCGGCTCGGCAGTCGTATGGCCCTCAGGCGACTCGGGTTTCCGCGAAAAGAAGCCCATGTTTTCGGCGTCTCAAGTCAAAAAAATGCTCAATGATTAACAGTCCTCGAAGTAACTTCTTTGCGATGCAATAGGAACCAGACTGGCATAGAGCTCGACTGAACCAGTACTTATAAACAGGCGCCCGGGCCCTCAAGCGCACGGCCATGGTTCCCCAAAACAGCTTGAGCAGCTTTGACGTCAGCGTGATTCAAACAGGCTTACTAGTTACTACCCGACGTATGTGCTGACTTCTCCTGTCTAATTCCCTGGTTCGAGACGTACTAAGGAACCCGGGGTTTCCAATCGCAGCGGTCGGCAGACGGCATGAGGTGCGACAAAAAAAAAAACCCCCAACATTGGGCTTTGCATCGTGAGCTGTCAACGTCATTTGAGCTGCAATCTTGGCAGGGCCATCGTACGAGAGACGGCAGACGGGGGGCCTGTGCCAATCAGCGGGTAGGCGCCGGGGTCGAGTTGTGGACGTTGGGCCGCAGGGGACCGCAGGGGGCCACAGGTCGGATGGAAAGCTCCGGTTCGCCAATCGACGCAGACAAGCTCCACTTGGCCCACGGCACACCCCCACTTGAACCTCCGACACGACCAATGGAAGGCCTGCATCATGGCACTCTCTCCCCTCTAGACAAGACTCCAGTTTCGTCTCCCACTCGGGCTCTAACCTCTCTACCCTGTGTGAAGCTCCGAGGTCAACCAGCTACAGAATGACTTCGATAAACGACCTCGCCACGGCGGCAATCGCATCCTCCACCCCTGCAGACACCCAAGTCGGCGTCGACAATGGCACGAGGGGCGCCTTCATCGTCCTCGAGGGATTGGATCGCAGTGGCAAGACAACGCAGGTAAAGTTATTGGAGCAACGCTTCGTCGAGGAGGGAAGGAGTGTGAAGACGATGAGATTCCCAAGTACGTCTTTTTCCAGTCCATCTTCTTCCTATAGATATCTATAAGGTTTCCTTTTTTCTTGCCGAATAGCAACTACTAACGAGTTGCAGATAGGACAACGCCCATCGGGCAGATGATTGATGCGTACCTAAAGAGTAATGTGCAGATGGAAGACCATGTGATCCATCTGCTATTTAGTGCAAATAGGTGGGAAGCCGTGTAAGTGAATTGTTCCTGCCCCTTTCCTCCTTCTTGTTCTTCTCTCTCGTCTACCCAGTCTGGTGTCTCACGCGCTGATAACTTGACTGCGATTTTCACCCATAGCGAGCAAATAAAATCGCTTCTCGCATCAGGGACAACCATCATATGCGATCGTTTCTACCACTCTGGCATCGTCTACTCGGCGGCCAAGATGAATCCTTCTCTATCTTTATCGTGGGCCCGCGCCCCCGAGAGGGGCCTACCTCGCCCGGACATGGTCTTGTTTCTTGACCTGGACGAGGAAACGGCCAAGGCGAGGGGCGGATGGGGCGGCGAAGTGTACGAGAAGGCTGAGATGCAGAAGAGGGTCAGGGAGCTGTTTTGGGGCCTGAGCATGGGGGGCAAGGATACCCAGGGACAAGAGATGCTGGCGGATCTGGGGGGCTTGGATGGTGCGCAGTGGAGGCAGGAGGAGGAGGATCTGGTGGTGGTTGATGCGGGTGGTAGTGCGGAGGAGGTGGCGGAGAGGGTTTGGGGGAAGGTGAAGGGGAGGGTCGACTTGGTTGCGAGGGGAGAGATTGGGAGAACGGTGAGGATAGTTCGGTGATGGGGGTGTGAGACGGGACTGACATCTTGTTGATTCTTTGGTTGGCTGTGTTGTTTGAAGGGACGTCAACCCCAGCCTTGAAAACGAGAGACTGCCTGCACGTTTGTGCATCTCGTCCGAAATCCAGATTGTACGGCCGCTCAAGGTCGCATACAAGCACAGCCCGGCTCACAAATCGTACCAGTCACATCACAGCACAAAGATAACAGCGGGTAAATTTGAACGGTGGGAATTATCAAAAGAAAAGCGGGGAAAAAATCATATACATAGGCATCGAGTAAGAATTACAAGTGCCATGAACACCGCGCCAGGGTCGCCGCCCGTTACTGTTGCCAACACCATCAAACACCTTTTCCCAAGATATACAATCCAATGTCAAAGCCCATACCAAACGGTAAATATAACTTGCTGCATCTGCTCATACAAAACGTAAGACTCATCCAAGCACAACGGAGAAACGGGGATAAAAACAGCGTATTATGATTCAGCTGCTGCCAAACCCGTGTCGTCTTTCGCGCTGCCACTCTCCCATAGGTCGAAGCTCTCGCCAGTCCCCTCCATAGGCTGCAGCACAGCGGCATGAGACGGGGTTTCCGACTTGGCCATCAGTTGATCAATAACTTTGAGGGTCTCGACATTCTTCAACTGAGGCGTGGACTGAATGTCATCAGCTACAGGGGCTTTCTTGACAACGGCAAAGGGCTTGGCGACCGACTCGATCAACGGTTCCGCGGGCTGCTCATCATCATCGTCACCCGGGACAATGATTACCGAGGTCTCATCACAGCCGGCAGCGAAAAAGTCAGCCGTGTTCATCTCACCCAAGGCAATGCGCTCCTTGTCAACGACCATGGCGTCGAGGGCGGCAGCTCTGGCGGACCGCCGGGCTGAAGTCTGCGAAACGTCGTCAGAAGGTGGAACATTCTCCTTGTCGCGACCCTCTGCACTCTCCCGGCGAGCCTTTTGCTCGCTCTCCTCGTCGGATGAGATGTCCAGGACACACGTGCTATGTTGCAAAAGGTTGGTCATTTCCTGCTCAGGGGTATCCTCGTGGATGTCAAAGAACCAGCTCGCCCTCATGTCAGGCTCGGCCAAAGCTGACGAGATGCTGCTGCCCTTGGACAGGGCGTTTGAGCGGGGACGAGAGCCGTAGCTGGGGATGGTGCCCTTGAGCGCGGCATCCAGAGAAAACGGAGCAGCGGAATCGAGAGCAAATGATGGAGGGTCCACGCGAGTGTAGGGGCCAGCGGTCCGGCGACGGTTCGACAGGATCCCAGATCGCTTGCCGCGGGTAGGTGAGCGCCCGGCAGGAGCAGACATGGGCGAGGACTTGGTGACGTTGGTGTTGAGCTTGTTGATTGGAGACTTGGGGTGCAAGGTTCGTCTAGGGGCAGTAGAAGCTTTGATGGGGTTGACCAATGCGCGAACATTGGCACTGGGAGTAATGGTGGCTCTGGTCAGGACAAACGACGAAGGCTTCTTCAACATGTCCTTGGTTGGGGTTCCAGAAGCAGCACCCTTTGGGCGCTTAGCAGAAAGGGAGGGGTCGACATTTTCAAAGTCATCCATGTCCAGCAGCTCTGCCTTGCGCTTGGTGTTGGACTGGGGAGTAAAAGCTGTTGATAAAGTCAGTCAAGGCCTTGTGCCATGTAGCCGAGCAATTGACATGGCGTCGCCAACATACCATTCTGCCTGTTCTTCAAGCTCGTCAAGCTCTGTAGGCGAGATCCATCAAGAGGCGCAAAGGGCTGGCGAGCGACAGAAGCCATTGTTGGTCAGCGAGGAAGTGATACGAGCCGGCGATGCAGTGAAATCGGTTGATGCGACTATGAGGAGTTTGCAGAGGAGCAAAACAAAAATTGATTGACGAGAGCAGCGTGGTGGTGTACTCCGTCCACGGCTGGTGATGATCTGGGTGAAGCCGGCGGGGTGCAGTCGACAGGTTGTGCCGATGAGCGATGGCTTGAAGCGTAAGAATAAATTCGCAACCTTGTGTCCCTTCTCTTCCTAGCAAGTTTCGTCGTATTGGTGGCCGGCAATAATACTCCCAAAAGTGCTGATAACCGTTCTGATGTCTGTTGATTGTTTGTTATTCCAGTGCTGTAGGCGGAGGGGAATCAATCAACCGTGCTGGGAAAACGATGTGGAAATGTAATAGGGGAGGGAAAATAAGTAGAATGGGCCAACGCGGGACGCGAGGTTAATTAAGAGAGAATGGGGCCTGCAGAAGCGCCCGGGCTCGAGGAAACAGCAGTCGAACAAGGCAGGAAGGAGTGTTCCAGCGTTTGCAAGTTGGGTCTGAATGAACGGCCTGGCCTGGGGGCGTGATGGAGGGCAGCCAGGGAAGGAAAAGGGCGTTTGCACTGTGGACCATCGATCAATCAATGAATCAGCCCTGGGATATCGAAGCCGGATCGAAGGGTGTGGGATTGGATAAGCTATGGCAAGCTATCGTTCTTAGGGATGTGAATCTGCGGGCTCTGGTCTGAAGATGGATGCGAGAGACTGACAGAACCTGACACAGACTACCGCAGGAGTGTAGAGATGACAGAGCAGATCAGATGAAAAAAGTATAGAATAAAAATGAGGGGGGATACGGCATGAATAAAAAAAAACAAGGCGTCGGGGACATGGAGATTAACGACCTGCCAGGCCAGACGCGTTTTCCCCAATCCAATACGTGGGCGCGGCGGCGTTGAGGAGGAGGCCAGCGGGCGGCCGGCAGTGACAGGGATGAGGGGATGAGGGGGGATGAGGGGATGGACTCTGACGCTCAACATCCAGCCGAGAGCCACTCATCTCGGCGGGCCATGGCATCTTTGGCGACTCGTTTGAGCTGTTTGAGCTTGCTGGATGGAAATCTGCATGTCTCAAGCTCAATGCCGTGGCCTACATAGTCAAGTTCACGGACAAACGTCAGTTCAGCAGAGCAAGTGAGAGCGGCAATGCCGAAAAGCTTGCTACACGAACTGACTCCTTCGCCGTCTCTGCGATCGGTCTGCGAGCGATTCAATGTTCTAACTTGCGCATCAATTTCATTGCACGACCACGACTACCACGACTCTCCACAGACGCACTAGTGACTAGTTAGGTGCATCACAGGCTCACAGCAATGCCTCGCACCTCCTGGCCACTCCCAGCTGCCAATGAACGCGTCGAGATGCCCCAGGGCCCGATGCCCTCCCCGCTTTTCACCTCGCATCAGTCCACACAGCCGGCGAAAATGTCTTGCCCCTGCATGGAGCCGCTGTCCAACAGAGCCGCTTGATTGGTGCAACGGCCCTCCGTTTCCTCCCTTTGGCCGCTGACATGAACTTATCGTCAGATCGTCAGACCTCGTCAGACCCGAATTCAACTGGCACCCATCAGACATCAGCGACCGGAAGGCCAGCAGGCTTACACCGTACAGACCGTCCTTCCTGGATCCTGATCCTCACAGATCACTCGCCGACCGTAACTCGGCCTGCTGAATCTGTGACCCGGTCGCATTAGCAAGCTCGCATTATTCCGCCTCCTCCAAAAGCTATTAAAAGCCGTCCACGTCCACGTCCGCGACCCCGTCCCCTCCGCGCCTCTCTCGCGCGTCCTTCGTGCCACCAACAAGTAAGTTGAAAGTACATGACGTACATGACTGAAACGAGCCGAAATCCTCTTTCCACCAAGCAAGTAATAGCAGCACAGCGCTTCCTCGAGACGTCCACCCCGATTGCGCCCATGGAACCGCCCATCATGACCTCCTTTTCTTTCATTAGGCCAGAAGAGCACTTAGTAGGTCTGCGCCATTTGCCCGAGTGCTCGCAACCCAATCACCCAGTCACGGCCCTACCCTGTCTCAAGCTCCGTCGTTCCATCAATTCTCGCCGTCCTGGCCCCTCGGCGCCTCGTGTCTCACCACGGCGCGTGCATCTGCGTCAAACTGACTAGAAACGGCGACGAACTCTACCACCTTGCGGCCTGCGACCGCGGCGTGTACGCTGAAATATGTCGGACCACATGACTCCCGCTGCAGAAGCATTGCATCATCGACAACCGAGCCGTCTGACTCCATCATGACATGACTGACGCCCCCGTATGCCCGGCCCCAGCTTCAAGCTGGCGAAGAGCAGTACTGCACAAACACGACCGCCGCGAACTAGTCCCTTTGCAAGGAGAAGGTCTATCCCATCCAACAGATTGGACGCAATAGTGTCAAGACCTAGTGACAGCGACACTTGTAGCTGCCCAGAATCCAATATTTCAATCCCTCCAAGCGTCCCTCCAAACATCCCGCCCGTCCCTCTCTCTCCCTCTCCCTCGCCACAACCACCAACATCCAGCCCAACAACTCCTTCCATCCATCAACCTCGCAGGCACAAATCAATCATCACTTCCATCTCATCTCGATCAACGACCCCACGCACCGAACCCACGCGTCCCGTCCACGGCCACCGCATCCCGGCCCTCATCGCGACCAACACCGTCGAACAAGGTCGTGTCCATCTGCGACCCTAGCGCTCCATCCCGGGACGACGAAAAAAAGACCAGCTCTTTGTGCCATGATGTCTGAACCTCGCCCCCCCCCCCACCTCTTCACTTCCTAGCAGACTGTTATCTGTCGGTATCACTGCTGACTGACAAGGTTGGTGCCGGAAGAGCCATGTCGACAAGTGTCTCTTCAGCAGGAAAACCATGGAAGAGACATCCTCAGCCGTCTAGCCCACAGGTCTCCTTACCACCCATGCTATTTAGACCATGAACCACCCATCACGCTAGCTCGTTGGTGTCCGAGGTCTCGTTTTTCTTGAGGGTGCAAGGTGGAGCGTCGACCAAGGCAATATTTTGGGTCTTCATGCCAGCGTTCCAGTAATGTCTGACCCCGACTCAACGCAAGGAGTAATTGACTTGCCCCTCGGCTCTTCAGCTCGTGATGACACGTCAAAATCAGTCTTTACCGATATCACTGACCCAGGGACGCGAATGTAGGTGACTTGGTTCAAGTTGTACCAGGTTTTCTGCAGAGTTTCAATACCTCACAGCGCATCTTATCGTGAGCTTGACACGGGGAGAAAACGCTTTTTTTTTTCTCAGTGGCATGTAACACCTGGCCAAATACTCTCAAAGATCTGTGCGGAGATATTCAACTAATAACCGAGCCGCGACAAGGTGCAGGAAATGTACATCGTAGAAGTGATATTTGAATAAGCGATACTACATAAAGGCTATACCAGAGCTAACGAATGCTTGCATTTAAAACTCTAACCTGCCCCTCAATAATGCCCCCAATGCTTTCGACATTGGTCGTCTCACCTTTTATCGGGTTCGTGTGACCCAACAACCTTGTTGCCTGCCATGTTAACAGCTGCATGGTCCTCCAAGTTGTGCTTGCCATCACTTGCCCTGCTCGAAGAATCCACCTTTGCATCGCGATCGAGGACATGGTCACCACTGGATCTGCTCACTGATTCTGTAGTACCATCGTCCTTCAAGTGATGGGCAGGGCGGGTTGCGTGACTCTGGATTGGCTTGTGAACAGTGATGCCGTGTCTAGTTGCTTTACTTTCACCTGAGCCGACGAGTACGTCTCTGCCTATATTGTGTCCATGATCGAGGTTGGAGAAGTGCGTTGTTTGATCCTTTGGCAAGTCATGGAATGCGACCGGAATGGCCAAGTCAGCCACAGGATCTCGGCTCAGATCATGATCCGACTCTGTCCTTGACGTCTTTGGGGGCGCAGTGGCATCCTGATGAAGCTGATGTAACGGTCCACTTCCTTGATGGCGAGTTTTTGCATCAGTTCCCAGGTTGTGCGGTGACTGCACGTTGCCAGTCACGACAAGCTCGTCGTCTTCCAAAGAATGCTTCCCCAATACCCTGGCAATGGTATGGTTTAAAGGTTTTGATGCCTCCGCATCATTAGACTCTTCCCTCTTTCCAGTAGGGACCAAATACTAATGCTGATCCAAATAATGAACTTGAGGATAGGCGGCAGTGTTGGCTGGGGCGATAGCATCACTCTGCAAGCTGTGTACATCCTGACGAGACGAGGCTCCTTTTCGACTTGTTTGTGTCTCGGCAGACTCCGGGCTCAAGTAGCTCATTGGCTTGTGGCATTGATATTGGCTGCCGGTGGAATGGTCAGGTTTGTGGCTTCCTTGCAGCCTAGCGTGCTGCTGCTCTTGGCGCAAAATAATCTCTTGCTCATTTCTAACCATCATAAGACATGGACAGCAGCAGCCGTCTGAGAAGTCCGCGAAGTCGTTTCCCTCAATGCCGTAAAATGCTCGAACGGTCGTCTGAAGACTAGCAAATATGCACCCATAAACTAATGACTTGTTAGACAACGACACTGATGAAACGAACTGAATGACGAAATACTGACATGGAAAGCAAACGGCCAACTGAACACACTCAGCGTTGAAGCAGCCAGAATCAGGAACATATTCGGCATCAGAACCGGAAATTACCGCCTTGAGACGATGGGAAGTTCGGGAGTAGATCCCACATGGCCAGATTGCTGCTGCCAGACAAGACTTGATGTTGAATGCCTCGCCTCGGTCGTCATCAGTCGGCCACAGCCAATTTCGCTGCTGTTTTTCTTTTGTCTGCTTTTCCATGACTGCACAAGGGTCAAGATTATAAGACGGAGTAGAGTAGAGTTGGCCCACGCCGGGGGATTTGGTAAAACAGATCGTTGGATATGATTGCCGTGCGAAAGAGGCGAGGGAATGAGCAGTTTGATAAATGTATTGGACCCAACCAACGCACAAGTATGACGAGAAGTGCAGAGCGGAAGAATGCTGAAGTGCAAGAAGACAGATGCTGATTCGAAAATGAAATGATCCAGAGAAAAAGAGAAAGAAGACAGATGGTAACGGAGGAAGTCACAAGGAGTTGCCGCGAGCAAGAGCAGGTGGCAGACAGCTGCTCGCCTGCCTCAACGTGAATTGCAGCTGTCGCCCACAGAGCACTTGAACAGTCAAGACTCCATTTTTGGAAAGCAAGGTGAGCAGAGAGAGGCTGGTATGACGGCCATGATTGCGCGTGGTTTTTTTGCGCAAAAGCTATTCGATTCATGTGGCCTGGTATTGGATCGAGTGATGGCCTGTCATGGGGGATCTTTCCTACCAAGACAGTGCTTAAGCGAGACAGAAAGAGGAACTTGACATCGCAGGACACACAAACAGCGATGTTCTCTCGAGATACGTGTCCAATAACAAAGTGACGAAATTTGTCGCCGGGTCTGAAACACACGCATCATGGATTCCTGGAGAGAAAAAAACAGGAAGAAAAATGCAAAGGAAAAGAAAAAGGGAATTTTGCCTCCCCCTTAAATTCAAAGCTACACCGCGGCAAATTTAGCACTACCGTAGAACTTGCCTCGCATCAAGGATAAGTTCTCCAATCGTTGCATTTCTCTTTTCCCGAGCGTGTGGTCCGGGTCTCGCCAAGTTATTACATGGAAGCCGAACCTGGACGTAATAGCGTTGTAGGCCAGTGTGGCCCAAGGGTTGAACAGATCCGAAGTCTCCTTGGCTTCAAACCTCGTGGCAGTGGCTGAAGACTTTTTGTTGATGATCAATCTGACACACATGCGATCAATTGTCAGTCATTTCCGTGGACTCACAATGCTGACGTTGCACAATGTGGTAGCACGAACAGCATCACGCATTATGATCTGCAAAATGACACCTTGCTTGAGATTTGAAGCAACAAAAGGGTTGATGTAACGTCGGCGCCATGCTCTATGCCTACCTGGCAGTGTGGTCTAGGCAGGGAAATTATGGATGTCGAACATCATCAAACGCATCAAATGGCGCCGAATTCTGTATAGGACTGGACAAATTGCTAATGAGTGCCATGTACGGATCCGTACTCTGTAGGCTACGGACGGGAGGGCGGCCGGAAAAAAGTGTCACACCCAAGTGGGTGGATGAGAGAAACAGACGGTCAGTTCCATCTCCATCACCTGACGACGACTCCATCAGAAAATGTTTCGGTCAAGAAATCTAATCCCATGGTGAGGAGCAACCTGACCAGTCAGCCAGTGCCAATGATAGACACTGCGTTGTTGCATGCATGACATGTGGACTCATGGCTGCATGACTGAGCTGAATAGGGATATCTCAGGCAATGGTATGCAAGATGTTTCGCTGTCCCTTCCCCGGCCCATGTTTTGTTTGTCCATGCAGCAGGAAGGCAAGACAACGGATAAATGATAAACAGGGTGATGGGTGGGTGGGAAACGAGAAATTCTACTCCGTAATACGGATCCGCACTCCATAACAACAAGAGAAAAAGGGGGTCCACCTCAATTTAAACCAAACAAATGCCATCGCACAACCAACAACTGGCAGGTCTATGGCGGCGGATTCGGAGCTCAAGGCCCAGGCGCTTGACTCGCCTGATGAACTTTTTTTACCACAGCGAGGTATTAGGCCAGCTGTGTGCTGCGTTGCTGCGTTGCTGCAACCTCATTACAGAGGACATCTCTCTGATCATAGCATTGCGAGCTATCATAGGCTTCATAGCTGCTGGGTCGAGGCGCAATTTACAGCACGCGAGTGTACACGCGAGTGTACGGACGTAGTCCAAACGGAATATTCCGTAGGCAAATACTTGGAGAATGTCTGCAACGTCTGAAGTCAGTTATAGCAGCATCGGTCCCTTGTCTGCAGATGTTGTCGACATGGGTCAGTGGGGATGCCTGTCTCTGTCAGAGCCAGCAAGCAGCGGCATCTGGTGGTATTGAGGTGCAGTGATGGGGCAATTACGGACGTAGGAAGCACTCTTGACGAAAAATAATTGCTGGGGTCTCGAACTAGCCCCAGTCGCACCTCCCTCCGTGATGTCTGGCCATCCATTGGGATCCTCAAAGTCCCGTTTTTGAGCCGCTCCTGGGTCTCGGTCTCCCTGGACTCGTGTCCGGCGTATCCCATGGAGCGCCAGTACTCACTCAGGCGTGCGACTCCAGAAGTAACAAAAACCTGGGCGTCTCCCTCTCTCATTCCTGCGTGGTTCTGCTCTTAATATTGTCTGCTTTCGCTTGAAATCGACTCACCTACTTCCTGCTTCCGTTTCTTTCTCCCCGGAAAGCAATTAGCCAACGTTTCTGGCGTCTTAATCGTTCTGCAGAGTGTCGCTTGTTGCCTGATCACTCCAACCAGCTCCGGTTTTTAGTGTGTGGCCGGAAGCGATTTTTTTGGCCACGCCCGCGCTGGTCTTACAACTTCTCGACCAAACAAACAACCACCTCCACCAGAAACGCACCTTGTCATCGAACGGCAGAGAGGAGACAAGACAATTACCAGCCTCTACATTCTCTCTTCTTTCCACCCTCTTGTCGACAAGCTCAGTTTCTTCGGCCTTGGCATCTCCTAAAATTTACTGCTTACTGTCGCTGCTGTTGTGGATACAGCCACCACACGAGCGAGCGTCCCCCCTTACTGCGTCTGGGTAAGTGCCACCTTGATCAATCCTTACCTTTTCCTGCAGCCCGAACAGATATTTCTACACAAAAGCAGGAAACAGACACTGGGTTTCTCCCTTTTACCAAGCCATTTTCAAAGACTCTTCTAATCGCATCTCAATCAGACACCAACACCTAGTCCCCGTGAAACAAGTCCTCTGTATTAATTACAAAACAGCCGCGACCATGGTTCCACAACAGGAAAAGGTCGAGAGCTATCCTTTGACGGATACAAACCTAGCTGTCCCCGATCCAACTGCGAAAGGGCCATCAGTCCGAGTGGCCTCCTTGGAGAGAACACCGAGCGGTACGACTGCACGGTCCGACAACAGCAATCCATTCGAAACTGATGTCGAAGCCATGATGACAAACGCCTCAATGGACAAACCGCGCGGCAGTGTCGTCCTCACTCGCAAGAAGGATTGTCAAGTCTGGCCTGACAAGCGTGATTGGAAACAGAGAGCCAAGGCCGGCAAGAAGAACCGTACTTGTGCATTCATGCAACGACTTAGCCGACGCAACAGGATCCTGGTGAAAGTCCTCATCATTGTCCTGGTCGTGGGCATTGCCGTCGCCGTAGGTTTTGGTGTTAGCAAACCTCTGGGAGCCCCCATCTGGGGTGACAAGAACACGCATTCTTGAAGCGGTGTATTGCGATGGCTTTTTCCATTGAGCATTTCCACGACCACGTTTACAACTAGGACGACAATTCTGGCGCTTACATATACGTTTTCACGACCTCGATATAATGTTGTAATTCCGTCGACAACTGCATATAGCGTCGTGGACACTCATTTATTTTTTCTTTTTCGGCACATACTTTCGCTAAGGATTCGGGGATTTTATTGGGCGATTTTTTCTCTTACAGCCATTGCAATCTTTCCAGCACTGCTAGGTGAAAACCTCGACCGAGCCGGCAGAGCCATCATTTGCATCAGCGTGGCGTTTTTCTGGCGTTTTAGACCCTGATCGGGCAACCCACAGACGGGCACATTGGCATGACAGGCAAGATTGGGTGTGGAGAGAACGTGGATCGAATCGCTAGATCACGGTACATGCATGCCTCTGTTCGGAAGAACAGGCACGATTATAGAAGCGCGTCTAAAGACATAGATGCAATACATTGTTGGGCAGAACGCGGCCGCACACCAGACCTGGTCACGTGAAGTACCTAGCGAAAGATGGCATTTCGTTGTGCTCTCCAGGCCATCAAGCGGGGAAATCGCGCCATTGTGAGAAAAGCCACCAGGAACTCTGCAAGTTCAAGGGGCCACTATTGGCTAAAGGGCATGGCGCCGGTTGCAGTATGTACATAAGGAATGAGTGCCTCTCCCTCGCTCCTCCTGCCTCTTGTCCCCTCTCCACAAAAAGACCAGAAAGACTAGCCATGTTCCTGCACAAGCGGGCCTAGAACATACGAACTTGCCCCACCGCCGCACATAGCTCGGCAAGTCTACGGAGTATCTGTCGGTCCAGTTGTCGCTAATGACGTCCGCGGCACGACTTGTCCTGGCATGTGTATTAGATGGGAGTCGTCGGTAACTCGATAGGGTCTCTGGGCTCTGGGCATGCGCCGAGTTGTAGAGCAGTTTGGAGATGAAGGAGTGCTGATGCGTTCTGGACAGGCAGGCCGCGTGCGAGCCCATGGACGGGTTCAATAAGTTGTTAATTAATGGGACCAACTCCTCGTTGCGTTGGAAAACCCGACATGGCCATGTCTACTGTAGGGAATATTGCTTGATTGCCATATTGTCTAATTGCCAAGGTATCAATGTTGTGCCCCGTCGCACTTGCTGGCAATCTTCTTCCAGGCTGTCTGCTCTCATCGCTGCCTCCTTTCTTTTCGCCATCCGCAGTTGACGGCTCTGTGCCATTGACCTCGCTGGGCCAGCCCATGATCCAAATAGCACACATACGGCAGCGCTAGATACGGCTGACGTTTACATCAACCTTGGCATCAGCCATTCCCTGGCCTATCCAGCATTGAAAAAGCGTGAAACGATATCCACCAGTTTTGTACGCCGTTTGCAGCAAGCAGCACGCATCGTGCCACGCAAGCGAGCCCAGCCACTATCCGACCAGTACAGCCGAGTCAAACAAAGAAATTAGTAGCGTTCAATATGATTACAGTGTACTGATAGTGTACTGATGGCTCCCATGGCTGCCCTCCGATTATAGCAGCGAGGCATCCCGTTCTCCAGCTCCCAATTTCTGATCGGAAGTTTCGAGGCTGTCTTTGAGATCCAGGTGTCCCTGGACTTTTTTTTTTTTTTTTTTCCCCTTGGGTGACGCCCCATGCCGAAGAAATATTGTCTGCTGGAATGCGCCGTCGTGTAGATCTAACGAAACCACCTTTGGCGATTGGCCTTGCAATTAGACCGATTGATACAGGAGCAGAGGCTCACCAACATTCTCGATTTCGGGGATCGTGCATTTGAGGTCGAACGCTTTCGAAAGGACAATTTTGAAAATCTGACGAGTTGTTAGTTTCGGCTGAGCCCAGCATATGGCAGGTCCTATGGTACCTTTTGGACATTGATGCTGTGGCTCGTACTCGAGAATATCAAAGACGCACGCATTGCCTTGGCAAATCGCCTCGCCTGCGAGCCGGTTAGCATCCACTTGTGTTTATCATCTCCATCCGAAAGGGGGGGGGGGGGGGGATTGTACCTGATTTGAGATCTCCTCCTGGTCCTGTAAGGGGAAATTGACAAAGTGATCGTACTTTGTTCCCACTAAGATCGGAATGGCCGTCTTGTTGAAGCCTCGGCCTTGCCTGTACCATTCCTTGATGCTGTTCAGCGTGCTCTTTCTTGTCAAGTCAAACATGAAAAGAATAGCCACCGCATCATTGCACACCAGCGGAAGCATGTTGACAAACTCCCGCTGGCCACCCAAGTCCCAGATGGAAAAAGTGATTTCGGTATTGCGGATCGAAATGGTCTTCTCCATAAAGTTCACACCCAGAGTCTGAATATAATCTTCGTCCCAGCTGCCCTCCACGTATTTCACCATGAGAGAAGTTTTTCCAATCTGCGCATCACCCACCATCCCGACCTTGATTACCACGTGGTTCCGGCCGTTTGCAGGCTCACCTGATCCCGATCTATAGTCGCTGTGAGCCTGATGTACCGGATTTGATAATCCACTTGCCGGCCGTGATAACGAAGGGCCAGACACGGGAGGTGTGTATCGGTGAGCGGGGTCGTCATCGTGTCTTGGGCTGGCAGGCGTTGCTTGATCTATTGACTGGCTTTGCTGGTGGTGAAAGCCATTGTTGGCGGCGACGTGCGGTGAGCCTTCGATACCGCCGAATGTGTCGTCGGGGCCGTCGAGGGGCGTCACGCGAGCGAGATGGTCCGTTTCCATAACGCCAGTGGTGACTGCGTTGCCGTGGAGGTGATCGGGGGCAGCGTCGTCCGCTGCTGGCTGCTGAGGGGGATCCAGTTTGGTAAAAGTTTGATGGCGGTTGTTTGAAGCGAATGGACAGGCCGTGGCCAGGATAAGGAGCGGGCCGGCTTGATGTCGATGTAGATGAAGATGGACAAAACCGTTGGGCGCAAGGAAACGCGGGTTAAAGCCTGATTCAGCTGGCGGGACACATGCAATATGGCTTGTCAGCTTTTACGGAGGAACCGCACACCACCACCACCACCACGACGTTGCGATCTAGTAGATGGGAGGAGCTTAGCTCGACAGCCGTGGATGGCACCAAGCCAGCGAAAACCGATGGAGATGAACAAAACACAGCACGGGATAATACGTCCTGGGGTCGAGTTCCGGATTCGATGGCGGTGGCCGGGATGCAGTCAGGGGACTGGCGACGAAGATGAGGGGCTTGGGCGATGGAAGAATGATGGAAATGTCTGGTTTTGGACGAAGTTACCATGGGTAGTTCATTCAGTCGGTGCAGTGCGCTGGAGTCTGGACTGAAACCAGAGCATGAAGCCAAGCAGACCACCGGGCTGGACCACAAAACGGTGCTCGGCAGTGGGCAAGTTTAGTGCGGTGCGTGCTCCGTAGCAGAAGCCAGGCCAGGCGTAGACTCACTGATCAGTTGGACCGGACCTGGCCGGGACCTCGTTACAGGTCGCGCAGGGGGTGGGTGGGTTGAGATCTGAATGCAACAGCACGGAACATCAGAACACATCAGAACACATCCGACATCTCGCACACGTTGATTCAGCCGCCGCGATACAAGTAGGCTTGCGAGATCGATGACATCGACGTCTTTGGCCATGACTCGAACCGGGTCCTACCTCGTCGACATCCTGCAGCTGTCAAGATCGCAGCTCCGTACTCGATTCTAGTTCGTGGCCTGACAGCTGACTTGGCGCTGTGCACCACAACAACCAGACGTGATTTGACGCGTTTCAACACTGATGCGATGAGTCGTACGACATGAGACTCCAGCCTCGTTCATCCTTTATCGTAGATGATTATACACTCGCGTAAGCTTTTCAAACAACAAGCGCAAGTCGGCACACAACTCGTCTTGTCTGTTCTGTTTTTCTTCGCATCACAACTAATTATGGCGCAGTTGGTCTGCCGGCCATATTCCCGTGGTTGTTGTTGTTGATGTTATTGTTGTTGTTGCTGTTGTTGCTCTCTCCCCCGGGAAACTCGAAAGAGGTACGGATTATGGCGAATCCACTCGACAGCATAATCGTGGTGGCCAGGGGCATTACGGAGTACTGTACATTGTAATGCATCATGGCCGGGTTCTTTTACCCCATCTTGTTCTGAGCAATGCGCAGTTGAAGATACCCCCACCTTGATATCACGAGGTAACACTGCGTTGTTGATCTCGTAAACCACGCGGCCGGTAGACCTGTCTCTCACCCAACTTATCTTTGGCAAGACTGGTTGTCAGAACGCATTCCACCGTTGTCGCTTCCCGTCTATCACGCCACTGCATCCTTCATCCGCCCTGTCGAGACGACAACCCAGCCAAGGAGCCTGTCTGTCTTCAACAAGGACGAAAAAAATAAAATAAAAATACCGCGGCTTTTACCATGTATTCAACTATGCCACAACGATATACAAGTTGCATTCTTTTACGTACAGCCCACGTTCCCAACATGCATCTCTCGTTATTACCTCCATCCTCGTGAGGGCAAGAGCCATTATGTTTCGTTTGATCTGATTGGCCACACCCCACACGTCCTCACCAAGTGCAAGATGACTAAGGGAAAATCCCCCACCCCTACCCGGCACTGAGCCGCTTGTAGCAGCCTGCCCGAGGTCGGCTACATCCTTTTTACTCTGTACTTCTGTCAAATAAAAACTTCATTCTATTCACTAGCAGTATAGCAAGCTGTTCACACCTGCTTCCCCCGATCCTGGACCATACCCCGTCTTCTGTCTTCCATTCGGCACGCCCACTCCGTCGCAATGGCCTCGATTGCTTGCTCTTTGCGCGCCGTCGCCCGGCCCGCGGTTGTACGAATGGCTCCCCGCGCGGCTGTCCGCACCTTTTCCACCACTCGCATGAGTATGTTGCAGCAACCTACCTCGTGGCCATCAATCCGTGCGGCGCAGAATCCCTCAAATGCGTGCAGGTTGACATGATTTGATGGGTTGCTAACAAATGCTCAATCAATCTCACAGGCTCGGTCAAAAAGTACACCAAGGACCACGAGTGGGTTGACCTGTCGGCCGACCGCAAGTCCGCCACGATCGGCATCTCTGAGTATGCCGCCGAGCAGCTCGGTGACGTTGTTTACGTCGAACTCCCCGAGACCACGGGCGACTTTGTCGATCAGGGCGATGCCATTGGCGCCGTCGAGTCGGTCAAGTCGGCTAGCGATATCAACTCCCCCATCCGATGCAGGGTCGCCCAGGGTAATACCTCGCTCGAAGAGAAGCCCGCCACCATTAACAAGGTTCCCGAGGATGACAGCAACGGCGGGGGCTGGATCGTCAAGGTTGAAGTGGACGAGGAGGGTGCCAAGCAGTACGATGAGTTGATGGATGCCGAGTCTTACAAGGCATTCATTTCAGAGTAATGGGTTCTGGGCGACAATGATATCTAGGGAAGGGAATCCGGCGAGGGTAAGGGAGCAATAGATGAATAGTGGTGTTTCAACGCGCGCGGAATTCTGGGAATTCCTCTTATTTGTATTTCACATTTAGACGCGGTTCAACTTGGCATAGGACAAAAGACTTTGTTCGAACAGAGCGGTGTTCTTTTCTCGGGGTTCTCCTGCTCAATTGACTTGCGTCACCCTGCCCTTGCGCTCCAGCAGGGACATGGTGGCCAGCGACCTTGGCGTTTGGTGTTTGTCGAGCGGAAGCAATCAATAAGTTGGGCCTACACCTGTGATATATACACGGCTTATTTCAAACAAGAACAAATGTCTCGTCATCCCAATTGCAACGTGCCATCTCATGCTGTAACACCGTGTATTATTTGTCTCCAGCAAACTGCCTCTCCTGGAAGTGTCGATGTCGATATTATAGAACTCGTTGTACCCTTGCACCAGTGTACGTACGTGCGGCACTACTTGCCCTCCGGGCGAGCCTTGTTGATGGCATCCAGAATCTTGTCGGCACCCTCGCTCACTAGATCTCTCGCCGCCCTCTTCCCCAGATGCTCCGCCTCGTCTCTCGAAGCCACCGTCTCGAGTAACTCGACATCAACACCCTCTTTCCCATCCACCGAAACCACCGTCGCTCGCAACTTGAGCTTTCCGTCCACCCATGTCGTCTCAACTCCGATGGGCACACTGCACCCGCCCTCCAGCTCCCTCATCAGACTCCTCTCGGCGAGACACGCCAGCGCCGTGTCCTTGTCCTCGATCGTCCGCAGTGCTTCCAACACCCTCTCGTCGCCCGATCGGCATTCCACGCCCAGGGCACCCTGACCCACGGCGTGCAAGATGCCTCCATTATCCACATCCAAGTACTGCGTGATGTGCTCCCCCAACCCCATGCGCAGCAGCCCTGCCGCGGCAAGCACAATGGCGCTCATGTCCGGGTCCTCGTCCAGCTTCTTCAGCCGGGTCTGAATATTCCCACGCACATCCTTGAACTTCAGATGCGGGTATCGGCGAGCGAGCTGCGCGATCCGCCGAATGCTGCTCGTGCCGATGACGCTCCCCTCCGGCAAGTCTCCTATGCTCTTCCATCCGTGCCTATCCCGCAGCTCCCTCTTGATGGCCAGAATATCGCGGGGGTCCTCGCGCTTGGTGACGGCGCCGAGGACGCAGTTGTCGGGCAAGGTCGTGGGCATGTCCTTGAGGGAGTGGACGACCATGTCGACCTCGCCGGACGTGAGCTTCTCCTCGAGCTGCGTGGTCCAGAGGCCCTTGCCGCCGAAGTTGTAGAGGGCCGTGTTCTGGTCGCGGTCGCCCGTCGTGGTGGTGCCGTTGATGGGGAAGCTGTCCGAGGGGAACAGGGCCTGGAGAGAGGCGACGACGAGCTCGGCTTGGGCCATGGCCAGTGGGGATTTGCGAGTCCCGACGGTGAGGGAGTCGTTGGCCATGGTTGGAGGCGAGATTTGTCGGACGGACGAGGAGCTCGGGTGTTTGCGCCGGCGGACTGGTTTGTTTGTGCGAGGAGGGGAAGAAAGAATGATGCAAATATGATGATGGGGGGGCAACTTTTCTCGGTTTGTTGGCGGGGCGGCAAAAGTTCAGACCTCAGATGTCAACCAACACAGGTCCAGGTCCGGGTCCGGGTTCCAGCTAACACGATCCCTCGCACCCTGTGCTTGACCGAGTTGGACTATGCCACCGGAGCTGGGTGCACACTCCTTTGAACGAGCTGCATCTAGAGTTCTTGAGCTGGCATCGGCAAATTTCATTCGCTCGTCGGTGCATTCGCCGCCATGCAGGGGATTGATTGCTGTTTGGGCCAAAAATGCACCACAACGTTTGCGACCATCAACGTCTGCCACACCGTAGCAAGTCACACGGCACCAAGTTGCTTCATTCGTGTACACCAAACAGCATGCCCATCAGTTTCCGGCACCCAAAAGACACGATATATAGACTCGCACGATTCGACTAGTTGAAGAACCCATCCGTGGTCTCCATCTCATTTTCATTCCGGCATATTATCATCATTTCATCACTCCCGGCAACCCAATTCCACCCACTCAGAGATCATCGTTACCTACCTCACAGCTTCCCAAAATGAGATTCATCCTTCCATTGATTACTCTCCTCGCCCTCGCCTTGGCCTCGCAAGTTTCCCTCGCAGACACATCTGTCGCAGCGCCGAACTCGTCGTCTTCCCCTGCGCCAGGCATTCCCTCCAGCACCTTTTGCGAATGCGGCTACACGTACTGCGCTTCTGTCCTCATGGGCATGAGTATGTTTCCTTCAGGATGGCCCAGCGTTTGATGCCCCCCATCTCTACTCGGCGACGAACTAACGTTGAACTCGCTTGCAGAAAAGCCATGGACTACGAAACAGCTCGCGGATGCGTACTGCGCTACACCCCACGCTGTGTGCAGCAGCGGAAAACCCAGCACGGGGATCAACACGGCTTTGTACATCTGTCTATGCAATGATCCTGGTCAGAAGTATGGTGACAAGCTGGATCTGCTCTGTGCTTGTGACAAATGCCTGGTCGTGGCGCCAGATTTCAGGGGCAGGTGTGAGACGCCGTGTCGTTCGGGACAGTCCAAGAGCTCGATCGAGGGTCTGGAGTAATTTTCAAGGGACTCGATGAGGGGACTCGAGGAGATCGAGTATTTTAAACGCCGGTCTCTTGGCTGGAAGGTGCAGTAGGCGTGGAAATTGCAGAAGTTTGGTTGATGACGAAGGTAGTGATGGTTTTGCAGCGGCCTCAGTCTAGTATGTCCAGTAATCTTGAGGAGATAATATGGCCCTTGGTTGTTTGTGCTTCTTGATAAGTTTTCATCCAAACTACTCGAGCTATTGTATCAGTTTCAGAGTCGCAGGGTGAATGATTTGAGGATGTAGATGTGACTTGAAATCTGATCATGCTATAGGGTAGCGATTCTTGGAGTTGATATTTTAGCTCCTTGGCGCAAACGAGAGCAAGAACCTGGTCCTATGCTATTATTTATCCGGATTCAAAAATAATTCTGTATGCGGACACTCTGTGACGACATTAGTGAGATCTGAGACTAGTAAGAGGATAAAGATGCCGGCCATGGTTGGGGGTAGTTACGGTGCCTATACGATAAGCCAATGTTCCGGTCACGAAATTATGGAGGAAAAAAAGTGCGCTTTCCGTCATGGGTTCTGAGTAGCCCGGTATGCTCCCAGTGTCACTAATGACCATAGTTTTGCTGCGCCATCCGGCGCGATAGAATCTTCAATATCCCTCGTTACAACTCCATAGCGACAGCTTCAGCAGAGCACCTCGCCGTCGGAAGAACCGTGATATAGATCAGTGTGCGGTCTCAGGCACAAGTACACATGGTATTTCGGGCGGAATAATATGCAAAAGAGCTGATGCCACGTAGGTGAAGTGCTGTGATTACTTGCACTCTGTCGAGCTGGTACGATGGCTTGTGCGGAAGCATCGGATGGCGCAACATCAAAGTGAACCGAGGTTCTCTTGGCATGCTCGGAATAGGAAGCTCTGAAAGAGCCGGATATACGCTTTGTAAAACGCACCACGTTAGCGGAGTGAGGTGAGTTGATGAGGGCTTCGTTTTTCGCACGGAGCCGACGTCATGGCTCGACTTAGCGCCGGGTTCCCTGGATGAAGAGACAAAGGTATGGAAGACGCTCAGAAGGAGAGTGCGGATGAATGGGATGGGATGGGATCATGGATGGGATGGTGTGGGTGCCGCATCTTGCTTCCCCAGATTCTGGAAGGATGGCAGGATCCATCCAGTTCAGCTTCGTGCTGTCTCTGCCCCCACTCGCCGCCTGTTAGCGTTCACGGCGACCCCCAAGAACTAACTGCTCCAAGGCAAGGTCCCCTCTAGCCGACCCTCCATGCCGCCTAAAGTTGCTGACTTGGCCCCTGAACACCCCGCACGAGCAGCTCCAGTCTTTTATCTAGGGCCTTTGTCTATCGCAACATGGACTTTGGATATCGTGTCGGGAGTCACCCTGGCCCCTCTTGCATGGCTCTCCCTCTCCCTCTCCCTCTCCCTCTGCCTCTGCACCATCGTCATCGTCATCGTCGCTTCCCGCCACTCTGCGGACGCTCTGAGTTTCTGTTCTCCGCGGTGGTCATATTACCGGAACTTGTTGCATTCACTCCGTCGGCCAGCTCGCGTGATGCTCGGTGACTGCTGTCCCCTGCAACATCTCAGCATTGCCATTCCATTTTACAGTATAGGCGGCTTGACAACGCGTGATTTTCATGAAATCGACCTTTGGCAGATGATGCGCTTGCCCTGATGGCGCCCAACATATTTCGCCCGCTTTCCTCTGAGCTTTGCTGTTCTCCCCGAACCGCTGCTCGGCTGCCACGACACCGATTGGCACTCAAAGGTTGGAATTCTCGATATTCAAGCTCTTTGCAGCCCAAGTCACATGCAATCGGGCCCATCCGGGCCATTCGGGGCTGTATTTCTACACTGCGATGATACAGATTGGCTAACTGGAATCGTTCTGCTGCTCGTAGATGGGAAACCGGTAATATGCTCACGCCGGCAGTGGCACAATACCCTGGGAACAGCCAAACAGCCAAGCTCAGTCCCATCGGTTACCTGCAAATCTTTGGCGCTGGTTCGTCGCGCCTCTGTCGTGACAACAGCTCCTCCAGTGTCGGCCACGCAAAATTACTCCACCGCAGTTGTGCCTCCAACAACACCGTATGGCCAACTGACGGTCGGCGTACCGAGAGAGGTCTTTTCTGGCGAACGCCGTGTGGCTTTGACTCCGGCCAACGTTGCACTTTTGCTGAAAAAAGGCTTCGGCAGGGTGCTCGTCGAGCGAGGTGCCGGGACACGGGCTGAATTTCCCGATGAAGCTTACGAGAACGCTGGTGCCACTCTGGCGGACGGTTCGCCGGCCGTGTGGTCAGGGTCCAATATTGTTCTGAAAGTGCGAGGTCCTTCAGTGGACGAAATTGAATCAATTCGGGAGAAGCAGACTGTCATTTCGCTGTTGCAGCCCGCTCAGAACAAGGATATTGTTCAAAAGATCGCCGGCAAGAAGGCAACCTGCTTTGCTATGGACATGATCCCCCGAATCTCCCGAGCCCAAGTTTTCGATGCCCTGAGCAGCATGGCAAATATTGCTGGATACAAGGCTGTGTTGGAGGCTTCCAACGTGTTTGGCAGATTTCTGACTGGACAGGTAACCGCGGCGGGGAAAATTCCTCCCTGCAAAGTCTTGGTTGTTGGAACTGGTGTTGCTGGCCTGAGTGCTATTGCAACAGCTCGCCGAATGGGCGCCATTGTGCGCGGCTTTGATACAAGACCCGCTGCAAGAGAACAAGTGCAGTCGCTTGGGGCTGAGTTTATTGAAGTCGACATTGAAGAGGACGGTTCTGGAGCTGGTGGATATGCCAAAGAGATGAGCAAAGAATTCATTGACGCTGAGATGAAGCTCTTCAAGGAGCAGGCCCGAGAAGTCGACATCATCATCACCACAGCTCTGATTCCCGGAAGACCAGCTCCCAAGCTCATCAAAACCGAAGCCTTGGATGTCATGAAACCTGGCAGTGTTGTTGTCGACCTTGCTGCCGAGGCGGGTGGCAATTGCGAGGCTACGCAACCAGGCAAGCTAGCCATGTATAAGGATGTCAAAATCATTGGTGGGTTGAATCATGGCCAAAGTTTGTGCTCATCATCACTGACATCCCAATCGCAGGATACACCGATCTGCCCTCTCGCCTTCCCACTCAGTCGTCCACTCTCTATTCAAACAACATTACCAAGTTCTTGCTATCCATGACTCCCAAGGACAAGGAATTTGGCATTGATCTCTCCGATGAAGTCGTTCGCGGCTCCATCGTGACTCTGAATGGCGAAGTCCTCCCTCCTGCTCCCCGGCCTGCGCCACCCCCAGCTCCCGCCAAGGCCGCTGCTGAACCAGTCGTCGAAGCTGTTCAGCTTACTCCCTGGCAGAGGAAAACGCGGGAAGTGGCTGCTATTACCGCTGGAATGAGTAGTGTCCTCGCCCTGGGAAAATTCACCGGTCCTCTTTTCATGTCCAACGCTTTCACTTTTGGCTTGGCCAGCTTGATTGGTTATCGTGTTGTCTGGGGAGTTGCTCCCGCACTCCACTCCCCTCTCATGAGCGTCACAAATGCCATCTCTGGCATGGTTGGCGTCGGTGGTCTGTTCATCTTGGGAGGCGGTTATCTTCCAGGCACCATTCCCCAACTCTTTGGTGCTCTGAGTGTTCTGCTGGCCTTTGTCAACGTTGGTGGCGGTTTCGTCATCACCAAGCGAATGCTGGACATGTTCAAGCGTACGTTCTCCTATCTACTGAATCTATAAAAGGTTGAGTGGAAGACTGAATCGTGCATTAGGCCCGACCGACCCTCCCGAGTATCCCTGGCTCTACGCCGTTCCCGCTGCCGTCTTTGGCGGTGGTTTCATAGCAGCAGGCTCCACTGGAGGTGCAGGTCTTGTCCAGGCTGGTTATTTGATAAGCTCGGTTCTCTGTATCGGTTCCTTGTCTGGCCTCGCGTCTCAAGCTACTGCTCGCATGGGAAATATGCTTGGAATCCTCGGAGTTGGCTCTGGCGTGCTTGCAAGCTTGCTTGCTGTTGGATTCTCTCCTGAAGTTCTCGCCCAATTTGCCGGACTCGCCACCATTGGCGCATTAGCAGGTCAGTTCCATCGACGCCTTACTCATTTGACGTGTAAGTTGACCAATAGCTAGGCATGCTGATCGGAAAACGAATTACACCAACTGATCTTCCTCAGACTGTTGCAGCACTACACTCTGTTGTTGGGTTAGCTGCCGTCTTGACTAGCATCGGTAGCGTCATGGCGGATGTCACGGATATCTCAACACTGCATATGGTCACTGCATATCTTGGCGTTCTCATAGGCAAGTTGCGTCTTCTCCATTCGCGAGCTTTTTCTTACGCTTCCTAGGTGGCATTACATTTACTGGATCACTCGTGGCTTTTATGAAACTCGGAGGAAAAATGTCGTCTCGCCCAACCATCTTGCCGGGTCGCCATGCAATCAACGGAGGATTGCTTGCAACGAACATAGCAACGATGGGTGCCTTTATCACGATGGCCCCAGGAAGCCCCATGATTGCTGCTGGTGCACTGGCCGCAAATACGATCCTCAGTTTCGTAAAGGGATACACAACCACAGCAGCCATTGGTGGCGCCGATATGCGTAAGACGAAACCAAAACTGAAGCATGTAATCATGCAAAGGTGAACGCTAATGTTTCTCTAGCTGTCGTCATCACTGTTTTGAACGCGTACAGTGGATTTGCTCTCGTGGCGGAGGGCTTCATGCTAGACAACCCTCTTCTCACCAGTGTCGGAGCTCTTATAGGAGTGTCTGGCTCAATTCTGTCATACATCATGTGTGTAGCGATGAATCGATCGCTTACGAATGTCCTCTTTGGTGGCCTATCGACACCGACTCAAGCACAGGAGTACAAACCTGAAGGCCAAGTCACACAGACGAGCGTTGATGACCTGGCCGAGGCAATGCTAAACTCAGAATCAGTCATACTGGTGGTTGGATATGGCATGGCAGTGGCCAAAGCCCAATATGCATCTCATCTATTGTCTCGCATTTGCGATCAAAGGGCATTACCGTGCGCTTTGCTATCCACCCAGTAGCCGGTCGAATGCCCGGCCAGTGCAATGTGCTACTTGCTGAAGCGAGCGTTCCCTATGACATCGTCCTCGAGATGGATGAGATCAATGACGACTTTCCCGACACGGACCTGACCGTCGTCATTGGTGCCAATGACACCGTCAATCCGATCGCCATGGAGAAGGGTAGTGCCATTGAGGGTATGCCCGTGCTTCACGCATGGAAGAGCAAGCAGGTTGTGGTTATGAAGAGAGGCATGGCTAGTGGATATGGTGAGTTTGGCCTACAAAAGCTCTTTGAGCACGCATGCCGGCAACTAACTAACATGCATCAGCGGATGTGCCCAACCCGATGTTCTACATGCCCAATACAAAGATGTTGTTTGGTGATGCGAAAAATTCTTGCGAAGGTATGTGTCTTGAAAAATAATGACATGAGTTTCGTTCTGACTGTGTCCTAGCTATCAAGACAGCCATCGAGGCTAAACTGTAGGAACTTGACGTTTAAAAAAAAAACTTGATTGCAACTAGCGCCGGCGATTTTATCAATATTGGCAGTAGATAATCTAGATGGCTAGACGCTGTTGAGAAATTGGATATTTTCCCCACGTCCATCTCCATTCTTTTAAAGATAGTCTTGCGGCGCTGTGAGATGCACATGTGTAAAAAACGTTGGAAGCGCGATTGTCTGCCTACGCGTTCAGTAGTTCTCGCTTTCGAAGACGGTAAGTTCATCGAACCTGGTGTCAATTCGTACTGGCATGATCCGCCATCAAATCCCCCTCCCCCCTATTACACAAATGCAAGTCTGTAGCACAAAAAAAGACTGGTGTTAACCCACTCAATTAGCTCTACAAGGCCATATGTACAAATGCGCCCCTCCCAGAAATCACGATCTCTGCGCAGCAACGGGGTCCCATGCCGACATCTTGGACTCGGTTCTATTGTCAATCTTGTCAGTGGTGAAGGACCCCGGAGAAGAGCATCCAACCCCGAGCCATAACTCATCCGGTTCGATGGAAGCTGGAGAAACTAGTCGACTCACGTGCTATATGTTTTGAATGCGGCCCTCGTCATCGTGTAGTTGGGAATGGGATATGGTTTCTCAAACTTCCTCAGTCCGGGGGCGATCAGGGCGTCCTCGGTGGGGGGCCTGTCCAGCGAGTAGGACATCCACGCGTGCCAGCCGGGCTCGATCTGAGAAGCGTCGTAGTCGTGCTTGGCGTACTCGACCCAGCGGGTTCGCAGGGGCAATTCCTCCATGTTCTCGAAGTATTTGTTGCCGGCGCGGTCGGTGCCCACGAGACGGCCGTGTTTGGTATCACCTATATACTGTTGTTGGGAAAAGGGACAGAGATTAGTCGTGTACTGCTTTTTTTTTGGAGATCGGCGAACTATATGTAACCTACCAGCATTTGACGGAAGTAATCCTATCGCACGGGGTCAGTAAATCGACGGGTTGGAACGGAGTTGGCGATGGACGACGGACGGACCTTGATTCCAACCTTGCGGAGGTTGCTTAGGGTACGGGGGAGGGTCGACATGCTGGCGACTGAAGGGATTTTGCCCGGGAAAGGTTGATGCGATCGGAGAGCATTTGACGGGGGTTGGTCGGAGTTTGGTGGTTTCGTCCCGGGTCTGGCCGGCGAATCTTCGGGTGGTCTGTGAGTCCAATCAGGGAGCTTCAATTGGTGTAGGCTTCTGGATCGATAACTTGTTGAAGAGGGAGGGGGGAGCGTAACATTCCTCGGAATAACCCTTTCTACGGCCAAGTATCTCCGTCCTGTGTGGAATAGAAACATGCTTGCTCGCGCATGCGGCCGGTGCGTAGGTCGATCGCGCTCAGCTCCGCGAGCAAATGCAGTTTCCTGCAGAGTCCAACGCAGACCCTTTGGCACCGCGCCTGGCTCGACAGCGGCAACGACACACGCGAATGGGTTGGGAACGGGCTCGCTGGCGCCCATTGTCAGCGAGCTCGACCGCATGGCGCCGAGCTTTGATATTCGAGGAGAAGATGTCCATATCATCCAGTCGCCGGCCGAATTCTACGAGACTTTGAAGGTATGCCCCCCCTCCCCCCCCCTCCTTCCAATTCCAGTCACCGTCCCACATTGTCGAGAAGGAGTGTGGGCTGATTCTGTGCGTCCGTAGGCTCGAATCCGAGTTGCGAAGAAGCGAATATTCTTATCGACATTGTACATTGGGAGGTCTGAAAGGGAACTCGTCGGGACGCTCCAAGAGGCGCTTCGCCGCAACCCTCAGCTCAAGCTTAGTATCCTGACGGACTGCCTCCGGGGAACTCGCGAGGCTCCTGATGCGTCGTGCGCCTCGCTATTAGCGCCGCTCGCGTCGGAGTTCGGGGCTGACAGAGTCGAGATCCGCATGTATCACACGCCGAATCTCACGGGCCTGAGGAAGAAATACGTCCCCAAGAGAATAAACGAAGGGTGGGGGCTGCAGCACATGAAGCTGTACGGGGTTGATGACGAGATCATCATGTCTGGGTATGGAAAGCGGCCGGGAGAACGCTTGCATGAAACTGGTCAGAACGAAGCTAATCATGTCTGACAGGGCTAATTTATCAGCGGACTACTTCACGAATCGTCAGGATCGGTACCACCTCTTCTCCTCGAAAGAGATGACGGATCATTTTTGCAGGATCCATGCCGGGGTCGGGTCCTTCAGTTTTCTCGTCGAGTCGTCGCGAGACCCTGCCGGGTTTGCGCTCACTTGGCCCGCGACCAATACGGCGCCGAACCCAGTCGAGGAGCCGCAATCGTTCATCGAGAGCTCGAGCTCGACGCTGAAGCGTCTCGTGGCGCCGGCGGCTCAGCAGGATCGGCCACCCAGGAGCGGGCTGGCCAACACCAGAGTGTACATGCTCGGCCAGTTCTCCCAGGTCATGCGGCCGGACTACTCTACTGAACTCCCCGTCCTGACGCGTATCCTCGAGCAACTGGCGTTGCCGCAGTACAAGGGGTCGTCATGGACGTTTACGGCCGGATACTTCAACCCAGCCCCGTCATTGAGCAAGCTGCTCATTGGCACGACATCTACCAATAATACCGTCATTACCGCGGCCCCGGAAGCGAATGGCTTTTACAGGTCCAAGGGCGTCTCGGGTCTCCTGCCCGGCGCGTATGTTCTGCTCGCCAGGCGATTCCTGGACGACGTTCGTCGCAGTCGTCGAGATGGCGACATTGCTCTCAAGGAGTGGCGGCGCGGAACCGCTGCTCAGCCTGGTGGTTGGACGTACCACGCCAAGGGTCTCTGGGTGACTATGCCTGAGCAGGCGAACCCTTCGATCAGCATCATTGGAAGCTCAAACTACACGAAGCGCAGCTACTCGCATGATTTGGAAGTGGGGGCGCTGATCGTTACAAGGGACGAGAAGTTGATGACGCAGCTGGGAAACGAGCAGACTTGGCTGCAGGCGCATGCGCGGAGGGTCACGAGGGACGATTTCGCAAAGAATGAGAGGAGGGTTGGGCTGCAGGTTAGGATCGCCATGTGGATTGTGTCTCTTGTGGGGGGTGCTTTGTAAAATAGTGTAGAATATTGCATTTTGCATTTTGCGCCTGTCATTACGAGATACCCCCGCTGGATAGACAAAAAAAAGAGGTTATGCTGGCCTGACAATTGTGCCATCTCTGATTGATTCTTCCATGTTTTACAAGATGGCTTCTGCTCCAGCGGAACGGGCAATTCTCGGCAGGCCCTTGACGGCGACGCGGGTGATCAAGTCGCTCTGGTGTCTTTGAATCATCTCCTTCAGCACGCTTCTCTCCATGACCACGCTGCCCGTTTCCAAAAGGTCCTTGACATCGACATGCTCCAGGTCCAGAGCGCGTCCTTCCCGCGGCAGCTGTTCCATGGCCTCGTACAGCCGCTCCCTCGGCTCGCCTGTGGTGACGAACAGCGTTCGACCGTTTGCCCGACCGAGACCCAGCGCATCCAGCACGCTCTTCATATACTTTTTCAGGTACGACTCTCTCAGACCGTCCTTTAGATATCTGTCGGCCAGCATCTCAAAGTCAGCCGGCATGGCGAGGTCCATGCCGTCCTCGCAGATGATGAGCTCGCCTCTCCTGTAGCGGTAGCTCAGAGCTGTTCGCCAGGCCTTGTCGTAGACCTTGCGGTTGAGCCTCGTGCCAAAGTCGCGTGGATGAGGACCAAAAGTCTTGCCACCGCCGCGGAGGAGGGGGTTCTGCTTGCTCCCGAGACGAGCGCGGCCTGATCCCTTCTGGGGCCGGACTTTGCGATGCGAACCGTGGACGTCGTAGCGGGTTTTGCTGGATGCCGTGCCCTGGCGAGTGTTGTCGCCTTCGTAGACGACGGCATGGTGGAGGATGTCGCGGCGGAGGGGGAGGTAGAGATGTTTGACGGACCATTGCTCGAGGGAGGTCGGTTCGAGGGAGGGGAAGTTGTGGATTGTGACGGGAACGGTCGAGGCTGGCAAAA